>CM052165.1:1448808-1469312 GCA_028455555.1 Augochlorella aurata
TTTCAATTAATAATAATAGTAATGATAATTAATAATATAGCATATTTATAATTGCGTACATAAAAGTATATGTCTGTAAAGGTACTGTATAAATTCGTATTTGACTCATGAAGATCCTTAAGAAACGTTTAATGTGAAAACTGAACGAACAGTACGATCAATGATCTTGCAAGCTCGATTGCATTGATTAATTATATTGTCCATACGTCTTAGCGTCATGCAAATTTCGGTTTCGTATTGCACGATTAATATTTCTCTTTTGCAACGAAAATAACGCGACGATACGCAATAATTCGGTAGCTTTTGCGCGATTTGTACTACACGAATATGGAATGAGAAACGAAAGTATACTGTCCGAGAGATATGATTACAGGCAGTAATTGAGTAACGTTTGTCTCGCAACAGTTTCGTTGAACCTAAGCTCCCTTTTTTGCGATCGTTGCGAAACGAAGTTACATTTACTTGGTAATGGTTCGGGTAACTATGACAGACTCTTGGCTATTACCGCGTGTTCTTTGGGAAACACTGAAATCAAAAATAGACCAATTTTCTTGCAGACTTTTTATCGTACAGCTACGCTCTTAGTTAATGATTCATAATTAGATAAATGCTTATTTAAACCAATCGCTAGACTTTATTCGATAGTTTCACGTTTACGTAACATTTCTTCTCATTTCACTACTATTTTTGAATGTTCACTTGTAAAATATACGACAGTTTGGTAGATTCTTTTCTAGTTAAATTCTAATTGCGTTTAAAAGTCTATGATAATTAACAGAGTGGACACGTTTAACATAAAAGAGTCTGATGTGCATACAAATACGATTAAATTAATAACAGTCAATTAATCTCTCCAATTTGATTCAAAGAAATTTGTTCATTGCCGAGAATAACTTGTTAATGTTAATAACGTAGAAGTAGGAAGAGAATAAAATATAACATTCCTTAACATTGACTTCTATTATTGATCTTTAACGTTACTTCAACGTTAATAAAATCGAACCAAGAGAAGAATAAAATAGAATAAACTAACTTTTAATTTATTTTTAACATTCATTGCTCGATAGACTTGAAATATTCGAACGCATTTTGCTGAATAGATCAACAGTAACGTAAAAATAGAACACGAATAAAATAAGACGGAGTGAAGTTTCATTTACGTTTTCCGTTCAGTGCTCGGTTGATCTAAAATATTTGAATATATGATGCTTGATGAAATAATAAAGTGGAAGTAGGATCAGAATAAAATAGAATAAAGTGGGGTTTAATTTATCTTTACGATTAGTGTTCAGCTGATCTAAAATGTTCGAAGAGTAAGTAGGATAAGAATAAAACAGAATGAAGTGAAATGTAATTTATCTTTAATATTTTCCACTTCCTTAGCCTGAAATATGGGTAGCGTTGCTGAATAAATCGATAAAATAGAAGCAAGCGAAGTATAAAATTGAATAAGACGGAGTTCAATTTACCTGAAACATTCGGGGCTCAAATAACATTTGAATGCAAGTTTCTAAAATGAAAAATATGATATATGTACACGTTCAATTTGTCTGCAACATTCGACACCAATTAGCCTAGAATATTCATAAGTACGTCGCTTGATTAACTTACGAAATATACATACTAGTGGGGAAAGAATAAACTGCCATAAGCTACCACTCACTGTATTCGGTTCCGATAGTAGTTATGCGAGGTTGATAGTACTTAGTTCAGTGAGACTGTATTTCTGTGGAAACTATTTTATAATAGTTTATTGTAGCTATAAGTTAGTCAATGATTCTTTTTACTAATCTTTTCTATACTACATCTATTTCAGCGAAATTAATTTTGTAATCGTTGGAGGAAAAATTGATAAAATTAAATATGTAAATATGTGATTATAGTTTATTGTAGCTGTAAGCTAGTCAATGATTCTTTTTGCTAATCTTTTGTATACTACATCTATTTCAGCGAAATTAATTTTGTAATCGTTGGAGGAAAAATAGATAAAATTAAATATGTAAATATGTGATTATAAAATTCGTTTTATTAGCCTATCGAACAGTATACACTTAAATAATTTTGGATCAATTAAGCGTCGAAGCAACGTTAAAGATCAATAATAAAAGTCAATGTTAAGCAACGTTATATTTTATTCTCTTCCTGCTTCTATGTTATTAACAATAACAAATTATTCTCGGCAATGAACAAATTTCTTTGAATCAAATTGGAGAGATTAATTGACTGTTGTTAATTTAATCGTATTTGTTTGCACATTAGACTGTTTTATGTTAAACGTGTCCATTCTGTTAATCCATCTGTCTATTTCGATGACGAAAGGAAGGGCACCGGTATACTCTAGTTAGTCGAGAATTTTACGAAGTCCCTCGTCGAAATCAAGGCCGAATCTTTCCCAACGCAACCACAAAGGCGTGATGTCGACTCACAAAGACCTGCGAGCGTAAGATTCGACCCGGATACGGACACCGAGACTGCTGGCAAACCAGTCCTCGTGGATATGTACCATCTAATTGACGTTCACTGCCTACATGTATTGTATCTAATTTCACGATTAGACAACTTCCTCGAGAATCTGCGTGGAAACACGAAATGCGTGGACATCGAGCTAGGTTCCTCAAGGCGAAAGTTGAACCACTATAATCTCCAGAGTCTTTTAAATAATACCAGTCATTTAAATAAATCATAACCCCAGACATCCTTGAATTATCGAATCCGACATGAAAAAGTTCTTGAGGCTTTCGTGTCACGTAACGTTCACGATACACGTGTTCTTTGAGAATAATTGTACTATTAAAAGCAAATACAGAATGTATAAAGATATTATGTCTTTCATTTAGATTAATAATACTTTCTGCATAATTGTTGTCTGCTAAGAGCTGGTTAATTCTAACTATATTATTTTTAATTATTTTAGTTTCAATTATATTATATTTTTTTAATTATATTTTAATTTTAATAATGCTCAATTGTAATTAAAGTAATTTGGCCTGAGTTTGTATTTTAGTAAAATCTTTGGTATTTTAAGAAATAAATTGTTGTACGAAGGATTTGTAAATAAATGCATCAACAACTTATGAATAATCTTCCTTCTCCTTGTCAGGCACTCAAAAAAGACTTATCAATAATTTAGTTACATTATCTTATTAACTGGATTAAAGGGTGTCATTTCACATTATACATGTAAAATTCGCGGTTTATACAATTTTGATACTGATATATATACAACTGTTCCACTTCCTCATTTAATTCAAAGTAAAAGTTGTTACAACTTTAATTTCTGTACAGCTTGTTCAATTCTGCCTACTACGAGCACATGGAATTCCTAATTTAAGTATCGCATAATTCCGTAATCTTAGTATTATACACAGTATCGATATCATCTTAAATCAATTTCCTTGGCGGAAGCATAATTCAGTGTATCAACTGATCATAATCTGAGCTCGATACCCAAGAAGCCAGTTCCTGTAGCCAATCTAAAGATAAAGCAAAAATCGAGTTGCACGTCCGGCGATTATTATCCAGGAAAAGTTTCTTTATACGCATCCACAATCGCGAATAATGGAAACATATCGCAGCAACGTAACTCCGGTACGAAGTCGACTTTCTCGCGGTAACGCAGCAACGCGTACTGTCCGCTACTTCACATGGAAGAATTTATTGTTTTTGTTACGTTGCATTCGACGATAGCGCAATAATGGCTGGAGTTCCATCGACGTATATGGCAGAGATATGAAAAAGGGTAAGGAAACTGTATTACATGCTTCTAGGAACAAAGTAGTTTTCTTTCGAGTGCGAGGTTACGATACGAGATGCTAGGGTTACCTCAAAACGTTGTAACTTCCCGAAAAAAGATCACAGTCAAGTTTCTTTTTTTTTAATTATATGGGAAGGATCGATCCTCATTCGGTCACAAACGGAATCTCCGAAAAAAATTTTACAAAACTTGTGAATTTCGTCCAACTTGGCAATTTTTCTATATGACAAACATGGTATCACATTTAAGGGGTTACAGTGGCGAGAGTGCATAGAACATAAAATCCAAGAAGAGTATCTTAAAGCAGAGGTTACAAGCTTTATTTTGAAAAAAGTACCATCATCCTACGATGATTTTTTGTGGAGTTATCGTTAGTCAAAGATGGCCAACTTTCATCAGAAATGTTCCATAATTTATTTTATAATTAATCAATATGTAATCTATTCCATGATCTTTTTGAGCAATGTATACTTTGAAGTGAGAGCTTTAATAAAGGAAACAATGTCTCTAGGATCTTCAAATTGTATTTTCAAATTTTTGGGACCCGATAGTATTGCTAGCTTTTGAGTGACAGTTGTTTGAAAACTGATACTGATACAGTCGGCGTACAAAGTGTTCGTACACCTTTTAAAACGGAATAACATTTTTATAATTTGGCCAAGCGATTTAGATTCTTTTCGGTCTTTTTACTAGACAGTAGCTAACAAATTATTTTCAAAAATTGCGTTTGATTTCCATAAAAGTTCATTTTTTACAAATATAATTGTTTACTCTGACGAAATTAAATTCTATTTCATTTACGAATGTTTACAGTGGTATTTTTGAAAAATTCAAGCTCGTCGTTTTAAACTGTATCGTTCTGTCCCGGAGTGTATTTCAGTGAATGACTTCAGATACGACTGACGGAGTAGAAAAGAAACAAGATGTACACACGGATGGAACGTTTTCGTTCAAACGAACATCGAACCGTATCAGCCAGGGCCGAGACAGATACTGAATCTACGCAAGATCCGTGTCGTTAACTACACAGGCGATGCGACGTGTTTCGCGCGGCGCTGTGGAAAACCTTGAGAAAAATAAACAAGTTGAGACCGAGCCAGCCGCGAATCAATTCCAGCCAAGATTATTCTATTTAGGTAAATACGTACTTTTGCATATTAAACAGCCGCGACTAGCGAACCGTTGCAACCGGAGATAAACGATTTAATGGGATCGCGATAGCATACTTCGCAGCCGATCCGTATTAGCAGAAATCAATTTTTCAAGTTGAACACTAAAACTTCCAGATCCGTCGAAATGATGGATCTCAATTTTTTATTTTATAATTAGTGCAGAACTGCCACGAAGGGAACACTTGTTTTGGAGAAGATAACAAAAGAAGTAGAGGAACTATCTGATTCTAGTTTGAAACATTCGAAAGATCGGTTCTTTCACTATGGGAATGCAAAGTGTTAATGAGTTTCTGCTATGTTTAATTGATTTGCTTTTCATTTGTTTATGAAGCGCATTTTGTCGCATTCGTCGATTGGTTGTATTCAATGAGCCAGGCTTATTCATGAACAAAATAAAGTAATATTGATGTTAATTTTATTAGTACTGTCTTCTTATTGATTGCAAATTGCATAAATCTTCTTTGCATATTTGCAATAATATATAAATAGTTTTATATAGTATTTTATAATACTATATATAATACTATATAATACTATATAAGAAACTATATATAATAGTTTTATATAGTATTAATACTATATTTTATATAATATTTTAAATAGTTTTCAAATGTTCAGAAAGACAATTTTCTTGATCAATCTATATAAAAGAGTTCTGTTACCAATATTTTATGCAATATCCAAACGATTTATTTTTTTGTAATACTTTATTGTAGCTACACGTTATACAACGATTTTTTACTAACTTTTTGTATACCACAAACAATTAACAAAATAAATTTGATCATGAATGTAGGAAAAATCGATTAAGTTAAATTAATCTTATAGTCACTACAGGAAAACTTAATTAAGATGAAAAGTGCAACATTGCAATTCTATATAATTTATTGCAGATCATCGTTTCGAGCGCAAACAATATAAAATGTTGCTTATTAGTATTTAATATGTACATAGTAGAAAATTAGGATATTTGTAAAATATTTACATCTAAATTTTCACTTTTACCGATTTTTGCAAAATTTATTATACATATACTCGTTAAAGAAAACGTTGAAAGATCGATTTTGGGAGAGAGATGAAATTTAGAAAATAATACTAGATTGAAATTTGAAAAGGTGCTCCCTGACTTTATTAGTAAACGCAGTCTTAAAACTTAAAAGGTATCTTTTAACCCCTTTGGTGAAAATAGCGTTTAATTACAACTTGAAGAGTTGCCTTTTGATTGCTGGCTTTCGATCTTTTGGCGAAAGCAGCGTTCAATAGAAATCGTAAAAGCTGTATAAAAGTGCTGTGCTAGAGATAATTTTTAATTACAATTTTAGAAGTTGGTCACTTCGATTTCTTTTTATCTACTCAGAGCATTTGCAATTAACTGACGTCGTTCGATCTCTTTGGTAATAATACCGTTCAAACGATTCATTTTCTTCGGTTTGCCTCGTTAACGTAATCTGGTAATGGAAAATATGGATCAGAAATTGAACCGGGACATTAAGCATCGATCGCCCGGCTCGGGAGATGAAAAAGAAACATCCGGCGGATGATAACACGCTGGAAATTAATGCATCGGTGCACCATCGATTCCATGCGGAATGTGCAATGAATTGAATGACTCCGTTCAAGACGTTCTACTTTGACACCGGGGACCGATGATCATGAATTATCGATGCGCTAAAAATGGGAACTTGTGTAAATTATACGGGTCGCGGTGCTTGCCGCGACTATAAAAATGTCGTAGAATGTACGATACGCCAATGAGTCGGTTCGGGTGCACGAGCAGACAGTTTTATGAACTATGAAGCGAAGTATCTCTTGGATGAATATCTTGGTGAGATATAATGCACGTGGAAAAATGAGAATGAGAAAGTTTGATGGCGGCGTAGTTCTGCAGAATTGTAGTTGTATTATAGTTGTATGTATACCATTGCAAAGTAATCCAATAATATTACGACTCAACTATATTGCAATTCAACCACAGTATAATTCCACCACATTGTAATTCGATCACATTGAATTCGTAATTCAGGTCTCCATTTAATTAAATTGTAGTTGCATTATAGTTGTATGTATACCATTGCAAAGTAATCCAATAATATTACGACTCAACTATATTGCAATTCAACCACAGTATAATTCCACCACATTGTAATTCGATCACATTGTAATTCGATCACATCGAATTCGTAATTCAGGTCTCCATTTAATTAAATTACAATGTAATTCGTAATGACAATAAGAAGTCAATCACAAAATACTGAGCAATTATATTACATTAATTACGGAATACTTTGTATTTGAATTGACATGGTTGGATTCAGATTACGAATTACGATGTAATCGAGTTGGAATTAGAAATTAAAGAGATAATAAATTAGTAGGTAATAAAAAAGAAGAAAATGCGATAAAATATGAATGTATGAAAGAGAAACAGAGAAATGTATCTCACTTCTTTAAAGTTCCTGGCTGTAATATGAAGAACAGTGTTCCAATTACATTCTACTCCAATTACGTTGTCTTAAGACAGTTGCTATTAGTATAAACTAATGATAATAATAATAATATAAGCATCAATGAAGGTCTAAGCATTTAGTTTAAAAAACATTTCCGTTTAAAATCGATAAAAGATATCGTAAAATACACTTTGCACATGTAAACCAATAACGGTAGGTGTATTTTCTAAGCCGACGTACCAATTTTAGATCACTCTATGTATACTTCAGTTTTACTTTCCTGACCTTGTGAAGCAGTGGATTATGTGACATTTGATATTTCTTATCTCAGCAAAATGGTAAGTCGTCAAACCTCTTGCCCTAACACTATTGAGAAATCTTAGGTTGGATTTGCTTGCTTCGATTTCTTTGTATATTCAGGATTAAACATTCAGTAAGAGAGCATGATGTTATATCGCAATAAGAAGATTAAACGTTTGATAATTAAAACGTTGCGCGTCGAATATCAACTCTAAAATTTCCTACGACATCAAGGTTGAATTTAATGATACCGAAAGTACTAGAAAATGAAAATTTATTACAGGAAATTTTAGTTTAACTTTTTTGTATTTTATAAATCCTAGTAACGTTCAATTTGCTCGATCTATTGCAATCAAAATGAATTTCAGAATCTAAAGATTAGTTTTACTCATATATCCAGTAATACATTTTCTAATATACATGTACAGCAATAAATTGTCTAATGTACACACATGCGTAGTAATACCTTTTCTAATACATATGTACGTATAACAGTATATTATCTAATGTATATACACGTATAGTAATAAATTGGTTAATATACATATACAGCAATACATTTTCCAATGTACATGTATAACAATAAATTCTCCAATACACATGTATTATACCAAATTGCCTAATGCGCATACGTGTATAATAATAAATTGTCGCGTAATAAATACGTGTATAATAATAAAAATATTTGTTATTTTACAACTTTAAGCATTAAAACAATTTCTATCGATTCTAAAAATGTCATCGAGTAAAATTGGTACATTTGGCCTCGAACGCTGGTAACACGTCAATATTCCCCAGACCGACCCACCTAAAATCTCATCCAGTATACAATTTCTCCCGTGATTACGTCAACGTTCCGCGCGATCGGTTCTGCTAAAAAGAATGCGTGTGTACCTTCGCGTAGTTGTCGCCTCCTGACAGGCGGTGGTGCGCCGGTCCGCCGTCTCCTGGCGTAGGTGTGAACCGGTACGATCAGCCTCGGCCTCGGTATAAGGAATCCACCTTGATTGTTGCTACTCTGATTCACCTCGGACTCGCTGTCCGTAGTGTTGGTGCTGCTCGATCGCCTGGACTCGGAGTCCTCCCTGCCGATCGACGAGCTGACCCTGCCGCCCTCCAGCACACCCTCCAATTGAGAGATCACCTCCGCGTACGGTTGCCGGTACCTCTCCTCCTGTTCTCTGGTAACCTTGTTCCTGCCATTTCCAGTCCAATTGACACCGCACTCGCGCCAGCTGGCTTCGTAAAGCAGCTCCATGGCTCTTCCTCTGGTGGCGTCCGGATCTAACAACAGTTCCGGGTCCTCCAAGACCGCGCGACCAGGGTAACTCCTCACCTTCATACCTCCGAATCGATCGCAACCCCTTCGATCTACTAGCCGTCTGAACTAGGGTAAGGATCCGAATTACCGAGCTCGTCCCTTGTTTTAACGATAATCGCAATGATATGACGCTGAGTTATGAATGACAAAGTTTGAATATAATATTTGATCTTATGTTAAAGTACCTATTATGGAAATATCTTCAGGAGGTATACGATTATCATTGATTTTATTACCACATGTTATTGTTGAATATTTATACTACTGTTCGATAGATTTATGTTCCATAGATTGGGACAAAGAAAATTTTAGTACGCAATATGGAACAGTATGTTCTTACTTCAAAATAATCGTATTCGGATAAACAGGTTTTTTTACAGCTGAATGTTGCATAACAGTGTTTTTGTGAGTGTATTTATAAAATACAATGTTCAAAAATATGGTTAGAAGATTTACGTTCACTTTTATGTGCTCAAGCTACTTGTTATTGTATTATTTGTGCGACTCTCGCAAAAAAGGGTAAAAATTGAGCGGTGTTTCATGATAGGTACTTTTATCTTAATAGCTTAAAATCATTTAAGTGCTCCATTAATTTATTGTAAGTCCTAAAACAACTATTAAAAGGTACTTAGTTCAGTTGTCATAAATAATAATTCCGAAAAAAGCTTTAAATGAACAAAATTGCTTTTAAATAGCCGTAAATAAATAAATGGAGTTACATTTGGAAGTCTATGAAATATATAGAATATTCTAGCTTTCCATAAAAGGTAAAAGGCACGTGACGTTCCAAATATTTAAAAGTATTCTCACAAGCAGAGACCAAAAATAACAGTTATGTCACAAATTCGATAAGAAAAAATCATCGATGGAAAATTTACTTTTATTCGCTTAAAAAATAACCATCATTGAAATAGTTTCTGATTATAAATAACCATTATAGTTGTCGAAAATTGTTTTTTACAAACAATAATTATCGATGACGAGAATGTTAATTTGTTCCAGATAATCACTGAATCAACAGAAAACAGTTTTTACGAATAACCATTGCGTATAATCATATATATATATGGTGGTTACGAGTAACCATTGTCGACGATTTTATTTTGGTTACTTCTGATTCTTGGAATTTCGATTGAAAAGTATGATATCATCTAATCTAACCCATAACTCTCTGTAGAACTGGGGAACTGACAGAAGTATGTAACGTAAACATATTTACTGCTTACAAGGGAAGTTCGGCAACCCGAAAATTTCGATTTTCCTAAAACTTTACAAGTATGTTGAACATGACTTTACATAGAAATGCACACTTTAGTAACGGTAATAATTATACTGCAGGTTTTATGCATTTATGACAAAACTGAGTAGGCCAAATACAAAGCTATGAAGGCATTACACAGTTTTTACTAGTTCACGTAATACCTGCTCAATTTTCTCATAAATGCATAAAATATACAGTCTAGTTATTGTTAACTAAAAACTACTTCAGTCAATTATAATGGTTATCTGAAACGAGTTAACATCTTCATCAACGATAATTATTATTTGTAACAAAAGAAAGAATTTTCGTCATCTGTAATGATTATTGATAACCAAAAGTTATTTCCGTCATTTATTAGGATTATTGCCTACCGAAATCATTTTCAGCAAAATTTCGTAGTTATTCTACAATTTGTTCTCCTTTTGGTTACAACTAGACTATGGATTTTATTCATTTCCGTCAAAAATGAATAGATTAAATACAAAACTAAAACTAAAATAATTTAAAGATATCGTTATATTATTTTCAACTAATTACGACAGTTAAAAGAGAAAAGACATTTGCACTTTATTTATATTACTTATAATTCGCTTAGATAACTTTTATCCGCAGTCTAGTTATAACACTTATGATCTCTGCTGAGAAGTGGCAAATTAGTGCATAAAGGTGGCAATATAGATGAAGGAAAAATGATGTTTGACGTGTCGGTAGAACTGGGACCCTTACCCTACACTCCGTGGAACACACTTCTAACAGTCGAGCACTGCCGGAGATTGTTGCTCAGGGACAATAGCCAGCTGACTTTCATCGAACGGCCCGACCTTGGGCATGATTCACCGCGCGCTGCCCACTTTCTGCCGGTTTTTGCGCTTTTCACTCGCGAACATAAATTACACCGAACGCTTATTAATTATCACCGGTGCACCGAGTCACGCTCGCCGGCATCGGTCGGCCCGCGGACATGCTAACTTCCTACCGCGCGCGGACCTAACCGGCTAAGATTTACCGTGGGAACGGGAAATTCGAGAACCCGCCGCGGATCTGGCAGCCATCCAGCCAGAAGATCGATGGACACTCTTCTCGCCCGGATCGCTTCCGTCTGCGCGCCGAGACCGCTCGGTTTATATATCGAGACCGCGTTCCGCCAGTGAATCACTCGGATCCTGATGTCGCGATCCCCGACTTGTGGATTCACGGATCTTCCACGCCAGTCCCGGGTTACTCGAGGATTGACAAATCTTTTTCCGATTCTCGAGTCGATTTTCGCGACAATCACCACGTGGAAGTTAGTCTTTCTGCTTATATGCCCATTCGGAGATCTTGCTAACTCAATTTCGACGAAGCATTGAATCGACGATATTTTTATCTTATTGGTCCTACGTTCTGTCTTCGGCTCTTCTTTTTAGATTGTCGAGTCAATTTCGGGGAGAACGATGAAACTGGAATTAACCTTTTCGTTTACATACGAACGTAATGATTCGACGATTTTCTTAAAATATAGCTCCGCCGTTTTTCTTAACGAGTCAGTTCGATGATCTTCTCAACGTATTGGCTGAACGTCCTCCTCTTGGCAATTCTGTTCAAAAGCTAGGCTCGAATCCAGAATGCAATTAGAGCAACGAGGAAATGAAAATCCGAGTTGCAATTTTTGTACAGTTGGTGACGTATTCCGCGCGCTTCTTAATTAAGTCGAGCTAATTCCAGGAAACTGCGAGCACAATACACGATGGATTACGTATTTTTAGTTTTTCTGGAAATCGTGACTCAGTCAACTCTTCTGGATCAAACGGAAATCAGTCTCTCAATTTGCACAGGAACTTCAGTGATCTTCGCGATGGATCTCGTATCCTGTTCGCTCTAAAAGATGCAGGAGCTCTTGTTCTGAAATTTTGGAGTTGATTCTACGGTGCTGCGAGAAAGGTGTACTATGGAGTATTCATTTTTACTTTCATCGTGGTGTGCATTGTTGTCCAGTCGATTTTTAGACTAAACAAGAATCGGTCCTTGAATTCGACCACGACTTTCAGCGATCCTTTCGATGGATTCTGTGCTCGTTCTTCTTAAAAAGGATGATAAAATAACCGAGACGATTCTACGATGCCGCGAGTATAATGGCAAATTTGTTATTTCATCGATCTATAAAATAAATAGGAATCGGTTGCTCAATTCCAGCACAATTCTCAGTGATCCGTATCTTTCTTGCTTCTCATGCAAAACGGAGGAAGCGGTTTTCGAGCCAGTACAATTCCAACCACCTGCGAGCTCGGCAAACAACGGCGTACGTATTTTTAAATCCACGAAACGTAAACGATTTGATGGACCTCTAGACAAAACAAGGATCGGTCTCACAATGCCAGCACAATCTCCAGCGACCTTATCGTCGTTATCGTCCTTACTTTTCGTCCTTACTTTACGGACAAAACGAAAAAGACAGTTCTCGAACAAGTACAATGCCAGCCACGGCAATGTAAACCGTGATCCGGTGGTTCTTTAAATGGAAGAAAAATCGGTCTGTCAGTTCGAACACGATTTTTCGTGATTCTTCCGACAGATTCTGTCTTGTGCCAGAAGAAAACGATTTCTTTTCGCAGCTTCGAGTCGATTTCAGCCCGCCGTGAGAACAATAAACGTTATAGTACCTATATTTAGATCCTCTGCGGTGTAAATCGTGATCCTTGGTTCAAACGGGACTTCGTGGTTGGCATTACGCATGAAATCATCGTTTCATTCCGGACGAGATTTCCAGTGTCGATGGTATCCGATATCTTAGAAATCCGTGTGCAAAGAATATCGCATTGTCAACACGTTCTCCAGCAGATCTCTCGATCTTCGATCGAGCGCGACTCGTGCCGGTGCTGTGCAGCAGGAACTACTTAAGTCGGCCGAGCGCGGTCATAGCGAACTTAGGTTTCCCAAGAGAGCTGGCCGGTTAACAAAGGTTGGAATAATAGATCGATGGATCGATCGACCGGTTGCGCAATGAAGTCCAGCCGCGGAACAACGAGGCCCGGTTCCGTTTTCACTCCGCGAACGATCGGCGCCGCTTCCGTTATCCGATGTCGGTCGAGCCGGCTCGGCTGTTTCGCCGGAGACGCGAGGTTCGAAGGGACACCGATCCTCTCACAAAGGACAATGCCTGGGGATCCTGGCGTCGCGCAAACGAGGACACTACCAGGATCACTCCTTCGAGACTGACGCTCACTGACAGCGTCCGCGACTGGTGAAAAGTACGCCCGCAAAGACCGTGCACGAGAAACTCCCTTCCCCGCCGACTGTCGATCCCCCACTATGCCCGCTGCTGCCGAGAGAAAGGACAGCGGCTCTCAACCGATCTTTACGCGGACCGGTGGCAACCACTCCCACGTACAGTGACTTCGATTAATGTTCGGACACCTTTTAAAACGCAATAACGTTTTTAGAACTGGACCAAACGACTTGAACTCTTTTTTTAACGCTACTTATACCAAGCAGTGTCGAAAGACACTTTTCAAATTTTAACTTCAAATTATTCTTCAAGTTTAATTATTTATTCACAACTGATTTGTTGACTTCTCGTGCAATAGTTGTTAAATTAATTCAGCGATATCATTTTTCTCCGGCTCATCCTGGTTCTAAAAATGTGCATATGGTATACTTATTTCTGCTATGAGGTGTCTTTTGACGCCTTAAGGATTTCATAATAGTGTTAAATTTCAAATGATTTTACAAATAAATATCAACACCATTTTGCGACGTGATATCGATTATATATTGTGTTTATCAATAGCAAGAAATATGAACTGAATGACAAGTTCTTTCTTTCTCTATTAACTTTAATAGATTGACAATAATACATTAACATTTTTATATTCTTCCAATATGTCTACTATTCTAAATTGCAACTATCCAACTTTTCCATAAATGCATAAACTCCGCAGTCTAGTTATAACTAAATTATTATTACAATTTCATTTTATCGTGTCTTTTGTTGAATTTATGCGTAATAAATTATTTCATTCTAATGACTCTTTAGTTGTGAAACAATAATAAATTAGTTTTCTTTCGTTTTTCTTTAATTTTTACTGAATAAAATTTATCCATTTTTAGAAAAAATATTGTTCTGTTATGCAATCTCAAATATGGCATATTTAATTCATTGTTGTATTAACTACAATGTATAAAAGTTGCAAACTTTGGGCTGGTTTTATAGTTATGAGAGATACACTCACTACTCGTGGAAACTTTCGAAGAGCTTTTTTAGTTTTCCTTTTTAAATACGGGTTTATCCTTTGTGTGCCGGGCTATGGGGATCCTATGGTTTATTGCTGCTTCTTATGGAGACTGTGAGATCGTTTAAATATAGCGATGGTTTAAGACGACGCGAGACATACAGATTAGCTCCATCTTTTGATTATATACAATTTACCATTCTCCTTTATTGCAGTATCAACTTTTAGTAATAAATAATTTAATTTCGCAATTTAAAGACATTGTATTCCAATTACTACGTTGTAATTCAATTGTCAATTATATTAATCACGAGTGTAATTCAAATACAATACAACTAAAATGCAATGTAATTGAAGTAGAATGTAATTGAAATACAGTTTCTTAAACTATAGTATAGAATTTTTAAAAAGAAAGATACATTTTCATGTTTTGTCTCTTCTGTGTATTTCTTCTTTTACTATCTAATAATATTTATTATCTAATAATATGTATATATTCTCTAAATTATTATTTTTTAATTCATACTTTTAATTCCATTACATAGTAATTAATGTAATTTAATTACTTACTATTTTGTAATTGTACCCCACTTGCAGTGACGAATTACATTGTAATTTAATTAAATAGAAACCTGTATTGCGAAGTGCAATATGATCGAATTGTACTGTAAACTAATTACGACGTAAAGATAATTCCTTCACTAATTAAATTGTAATTCTACACATAACTAAATACAACAATATAGTAGCTACTATGTAAAAATTCAATGTTAATAGAAAGATTGATATATTTTTGCGGGGTGAGAAAATTAAAGATATCGTAAGGAATTAAAAGACACAACTTTTTCTATCTACAATAGTAAAAGCAATTCGGTATTAATCACGTTGGTTAATCAATTTAATATTTCTAGTAATTCACTTCAACAGTTAAAGAAGATGTATATTATTTTCATAATGAAAATAGGGCGATTCTTCAATCTTTCTGAAAGAAAAAGATGCAAACATGATTCGCCAAAGATGTCAGAACGAATCTAAATTCCAGCATAGCGATTTCAAAAATGAATGTGAACGGTAAAATATAAAACGAGTTCAAGAATGCTGAAGATTTATTTACACAGATTTTTCGACGATGCGGTGCCGTAATCGGAAATGGAGAAAATTAGATCTATTATTACGTGGCTGCTGTAATAGTCTTTCAGCTGCAACTTTCGATTCGTATATGGTTTTTACTGGTACATTAATTTCCACGTATACATACATATCAAACACGGTCTTGCGTGACAGATTGAACATGATGTCCGTGAATATTAGAGACTTATTGCGTAAATGATTCGTGCCGCATGAGTCCTACGTTTTACGGCTGCAAACTTCAACTGTCGTTAGGGTTTCATCACTTGTGTAGCCCTCTTTTTGTGTTCCCTTGCCATAAGTGATTGTAAACATATGCTGGTAATTACTTAATGTTGGATTTCTATTGATTTAAACCAAATAATAATGCACTATAAATATTCAATTAATAGAGTATCTGTGGGTCACAGATGGAACTGGACTGACACGCTTATCGAGCGAAAATCGGTGAAATTTGAAAAAATCCAGTTCGTAAAAAATATTTAAAATTATGAAAACTAACGACAAGGTTTTAAGAACAAGTAAATAATGAGTATTCTTAGACTTTCGAAGGGAGATTATCTTAAATATATAGCGACGATCGGTGCCAGTCTGCGAAAACAATCTCACACGCTAAATAATATTGTCGATCAGTTAGTTGGTTGATAGCAACAAGATGTTACAAAAATTACAGTATAGACTCCAGATAAATATTAGTTTCCAGAGAACAACACAGATGTCCTACGATTTTTAGCGAATACTCTCAGCGGTGTGAGTGTATAACAATATTAATAGGTATAAAGATCATAAACCTAAATTAATATTTTTTTTATTATATATATTTTACTACATGAAATAATAAACGATAATACGATTATAATAAATTACAAGGACGCTTGAAAATTGTAACAATCACAATTAAATATCAAATTGTTCGTTCATTCGAGTACCAATTTTATCATATGAAATAACAAACAATAACACAATTATTATCAATTACGAGAACACTTGAAAACTGTAATAATTATAATTAAATAGCAAATTATTCGTTCATTCGAGTAGCGATTATAAACATTTCCAATCCTGGCAGAATCGTGCAAACTCAATTACGTTATAATTCTCGGATAAAAAGCTCGGTCGAGATCCAAAAAGAAATCGCGAAAGCGAAAGACTCGGTGATTACTGAAATCAATTATCACGTTGCACTTGAAACTCGTTCACGAGATACTCACGCTGATAGGCGGCTATCCTTTCTCTTAATTTACTCGTTTGTCTGCTCTAAATCATAGCGAAATAATACACTGCAATTATGGGAACAAGATCGAGAGATACATAATGCTCGGCGAGCGTCTGACCAGCACTGCCAGCACCACAAACCGAAGTAGGACAATCGCGGGAGTCGTTTTTCATTCTTTTCGATCGACGCATCGGTATCTTTCCCATTTTGTATTATTTATGTTGTCCCGTTACTCTGTCCACGTGTTACGGAATTGTTACAACCGTTCTTCGTTTTTCCGGCGACATTTTATCGAACGTTTCGAAGAACATTTTACGGTTTTTAAATGTCCGGGAACAAATTTTGGATCGGTCAATAAAGGCCGCGTACGCTTATTGCTTTAAATATTTATGGAAGGAACGAAAATATTGCTAACTTTGCGAGGCATTGGTTATTTTGTCATGTAATGTATGCCCGAATTATTACATTTCAATCGGTAGATCACTGTTGAAATATTTTAACCAAGACTGCGAATCTTTAAACAAGTCTCACTGTTTATGGATTATTTCGTAAATATTAGAATGAAAAACATAATCAAGTTATCATGTAGAAAATTCCTTATGGTACAAATAAAGTATGAATGTCATTAATGTTTAATAGTATCATTGTGTCTAATTTGTGTTTGCTATATATATTGTTCTCATTTTTATTTTATTGTCATTCTATTATTATTATCATTGCAATGAATTTTTATAGAAAAATTAAGAGGTCATCTGGCCTGTTTATTTTAAAGAAATGAAATCAAATTAATATCTGGTAATCTACATACATGTTTACTTGTGTTCAAAAAATGTTTAAACACCATCAATACATAAAGATTCGCACTCTAATTATAATAAGTATTATAAACATATTACAGTGCGTTGCATAACTGTATCGTCGCCACAACTTTCTATTGAATTACACTTTCGGATAGAAGTGCATAGAAATCGACCATCCGACATGAAAGAATATATGTTAAACAATGACGTTCAACAAACTTCGAGATACGTTCAGATTAATTCGCATAAAGAATAATTGAAAATTAATAGTGCTACGCTTTGACGCAGCGTATGCTTAAAATTGTAGGTCGTGTAAACGAAAGCTGTAAACTGTTCGTGTTTATTACAGATTACTCGATCGTTAATTGTACAAATTCCGTTTTAAATAATTGAGCAGTTTATGGTACGCGCGTGATTATGAAAAAATATTAACGAGATCAAAACACGACTTTCCTGTATACATTTACGTACGTATGTATACGTGATTACGGAAATGACCGAGTTTGCTATATCAGGGGAAATAAGACATTGGTAATATTTAATGCGATGCGTCGTAACCTCGTTAGCTTTACACTCTCGTTACATCTCGGTTCTTAATTAATTGCCAACGATAAGATGCTTCACTGCTTTTATTCTCGCATTATTGCCTTAATCGTGTGCTCATTTATAGCACGATTCCCATTGAAAACAAATCTTACGCTTTTTACGTTAATATCGTTAACATGAATTTTATCAGCTTTCTTTCATGTAGGTTTCATTGTGTGGGTTCCATTTATTACTAATGGGATGGCAGACCTTTGTGCAAAATATGCTGCATTATACAGAAACGAAAGTTTTCTATCCGAAACTAATGCTCATCGTATTTATTTCATTCATTTTTCACACACGCAGGCGCACAAAATTCCTAAAATTTTGTTAATTGAAATCCATTTAACTGTCGACAAATATAAAAGCAAGGTCTTTTATTTATTCAGAAGGAATTTATTTCGTCGTTTCTTTCAAATTATCGAAAGTTCTGTAATAATTTGTTGAAAAATGTTGTTCTTTGTTTGTAGTATAATTTGCAAGATTTAGAATAAACTGTTTGTTTATACAAATGCACTATTACATTGATTTTGCAATATTCAAATGAATAGAAGTTAAGGAACATGATACACAGATGCATATTCTTGTGTATTATGTCCAGACGTTGCAAAATTGCCGGTCAACAATGTGTTAACATAGGATAAAGATTGTTTCAACGAAAATATTATTTCATTCCTCTATAACTTCCTAATTTATGTTTTATGTCTTTGTCATTTTGTAATTTTCTACTTATCGAAATAAAACAAAATAAATAAAAAATAAATAAACGAAATAAAACAATATTGCAATACAAACAGTGCGTTCATTATTATACTTCAGTATAATATGTACGTAATTTTTAATTCGCTAAGATGTACAATTGTAGAAATATCAAATTTTGCTCAATTCGATGTTTTCACATTTTTAATTAGCTTCGATATTAGAACTTTTATAGAATGGGTGGTTGTGACATCGCATGAAATTGAGCGTTTGAACAATTAATGAAACATCGAATACGCAGAGCTCGGTAATATCGAATCGATGCGTTAATTGCTATGCTATTACGGTTCGCGAACTTCCGAGAGAAAGGACAGTGATCCTCATTTCACAGTTAAATCATTCTACCGAAGTACGTAACACCATTGCATTTATCATTTTTTAAAAATCTATTTACCTTTTCTAAAACAGTAATTTTCTAAGCGAATTGCAGATTTAAAAAAAATAGTCCCAACAAGCGACACGAACATTATTTTACTGACAAGCTTTTATTCCAATTCAAATGGGATATCGCATAAATGTTTGAGTCATATTTATGTGTACACTGCTAATTAATGGTAATACTAGAATTGCATTTCGCTAGAAATTCGTTAACATTTTATAAAACGAACTTACGATACCAGGCGTCACTCATTAATTATAGAAACTGTAATTAGGACGATGATTCGCGACAAGCTAAAATTTGAAAAAAATATCGATCACGCTGGGGCTAGATCTCAAATGCCATGCAATTCCGTTTCCTCGATTCTCCTTAAAAAGTGAACGTATAATTACTATTCGACGTTTGTCAGTTCTCCGTTTCCGGATCGTTACATCGTGCTTTAATACGTCGCCTATGTTATTATAACGAACGTTAATGAGATAATCGACAGCAATTAACGGACTGACGATTTAACGAGTCTGTGCAATTTGCATCTCGTTGCTTATGTATGCAACGGAATAAAATGAAAGTTTCGGTGGACGTGTGCTATTTTTATTCCCTGCTTTTACGTTTAATAAAACCTTTCGCGGAGGAAACATTTTACTCCTCGAATTTCGATTACATAAGTTGGGTTCATAAAATTGTAAGGTTATGTAATACAGTGAACACTACGAAAGTTGAAAATAAAATTACGAGTAGTTTGATGTGTACCTGATATTTAAATAATATTTAGATATTTAAATAAGAATAAGATGGTAGCTTGTACTCTCCTTTATACAGATTGTGTCTAATAAATTTCATGGATTGTCACGAAATTGATATTCTTATCGTCGAACTGTGAACATTTTCATACGAATTTGTTGCTTCCGGTAAAATTCTACGAATCTTGTAAAACGACGCGTATTTTATGCATTTACTGCAAATATTAAGAAGTGAAGTAAAAAATTGTGAAGGCATTAGAAGACTTTAACGATATTGTTAGACTATTTTGGTCCTATAAGAGTGAGATATGTTATTATATATATTATATATTACATATTATATTCTATATATTATACTTATAATTATGTATTATGTTACGTACATAAAATATTATAATTGTATTTATAATTAATACATAGTATTGTATATACTA
>CM052165.1:1469412-1481719 GCA_028455555.1 Augochlorella aurata
AAAGTAACTTGTTAGAAATAGGTATGTACGACAGATTGATAATGATAGTGTTAAACAAAAATGTATTGCTTCGTTTAATTATTATAGTAACTCGAAAACAATGCGACATTATTCTCAAATCTTTTCTTTTCTTCACAGCTTTGTATTTCATGCATTAATTTTTGCTATAAGTGCATAAAATTCGCACTCTGATCATTATGATTGGCAATATATATCGTCAATATTTATTAACAATATCGTCAATTAATGTTGGTTCAACGATGATCAATAAGGAGACAATTTTTACAGTTATTATTTTATCATTGTCAACGAAAAAGCGAACGAATAAAAGAACGTAAGTTATTGTCATTAAATCAACTCGTAAATATTTGAAATATTTAATATATATTTGAAATATTTAATATTTAAGAGTAGATAACTTTGTTCCTACTGCATACCGTCAATACTGAAATATTGTTAATGTCACATTGATAATACTAAAATAATGTTAACATCACATTTATAGTATTAAAATATTGTCACTATTTTTTGTCAGTATTAAATTGACAAAACTGTTGACAAAACTGTTGTTATCAAACTAAAATATCGTCAATATTATTATATATTGACAAAACTAAGATATCGTCAATATTATATTGACAAAACTAAAACATCGTCAATATTATATTGACAAAACTAAAACATCGTCAATATTATATTGACGAAACTAAAATATCGTCAATTTTAAATTGACAACATTAAAATTGACAATATTAAAATATTGGTAATGTTATATTTATAATACTAAAATATTGTTAATACAATATTGACAACACTGGAATATTGTCAATTTTGTATTGACAATTTCCTTTACGTATACTGTGATGATTAATTTCAACTAAACATTGTCATGAGAGTTGTTCATCCTACGATATTAATATAGGTAGGAATAAAGCAACATGATTTTATTTAATCGTTATGCTGTACAGAAATTTTAAGTGCCTAATCATTTCCTAAAATTCAAATTCTTACGTTTAAAGTTAATTTTAATAAAAAGATGCTGGGAATATAATTGCTTCAAGTACTTTTAATTTGACTACAACATTTAAAGTTTAGCAAGTACTTGAAACCATACAATGCAATGGGATTTAGCGAATACATAATAATTATTTCGTTTGAGCCAAGTTTGAAAACACGGAGCGACAAAATAGATAATAACAAGATAATGATAATGGCAGTTTCATGAGCTGAGTTCCGAAAGACTTCAAAGCAAATGTCGCATTAACAAACCACATCTTAACATTTAACGACGGTTGCAGTCGATGATCCGAAGCAAATGGCTGCGTTTATTCGCAGAATGAAAGATCAAAAGCGCCGAACTATGTTTACCGTGGTGCACCTGTTATATGTTCTGTATAACCGTACATTGAGCCTCGAACAAGTATGTGTATGCAATATGCAATTACGGTGTGATAAACGTCGATTAACCCTGTGCTAGCAAACTCCTTTAATATACTATCAATAATTATGTTCTCTCAGTACATTCCATGAAATGATAAAATAGATTTAAATGATGAAAATGACACTCGTAGTAATAATATACGTACCAGCAATTTAATTCAATTATTGGTTACGTACTGTGTAACAGTTATACATATTATGTATAGTTTAATTTTTATTACGTATAGTTATGTCACAGTTGTATATATTATGTATAGAATTGTTATTTACAAATTGTTTGGCAATTATTAGTTATATATGGTGTAACAGGTATCAGTTTTAGTTATTGTTTGACAATTATTAGTTACACATTGTTTAGCAGTTATAAGTTACATATTGTTTAATATTCATCAGTGTCATATTATTTAATAATTATCATCTGAATTAGTGTTTCAAGAAATTCTTTCCAATTTAGTTTTTTATTTTATGGAAAATTATTTTTTCTGTTTTGAGGTTCTATCATTAGTAATAAATAATTATTCCGAACTGGACATTTATTTCACATTTCGTTTATTAAATATAATTTGCAATTAAAGCAAAGTATATTCATGTCTGGAGTTTTTGAATAGTTAATTCGAATTAAATTATTTTAACTTTTAAATTTTTAAATTCAAAATTTTAAAAGTTTTGCAACCTCTCATTCCCATTTTCTGCATTTTTTAAGATAAAATTCCATCATTGCCTTACTGTCGCCAAATAATAAAGAGAAAGCGATCTATTTTAAGAAAATTCGAGAAACATAAAATACTTGTTAACACAATAACGATGAATATATATAATATTTTCAAAAATCGACAAAATGTTACCACATCTGTTCTGTATTTTTGAGGATCAAATCTCATCATTGTCTTATTGCCATGAAAATAATAAAGATGAAGCAGTTCATTCCTAGGAAAAGTTCAGCAAGATAAGAATCTGTTCTGAAATTGTTAAATTGCAAAAGTGCCAGAAGATTTGCAGTAGGTCGCAATCTGTTTAATAACAAGTCACGGTGATTAAGAAACAGCGTGTGAGGTTTAACGAAGCTCCGCGTTTTGAATTGGAAACAGTCTCAGTGCAATACCTTGTCACGTAGTTTCACGGTAACGTAATTTGTATTAGCGAAATCATGATTCCAGATTGCGTAAACATCGATCAAATTTCACTGTTAATAATAGCTTCGTGAATCCTCGTACAAGTCATCGATCTCGATGGATGGCCTCAAAATCATGTACGACTATCTCCATGGGTAAGGAGAACAGATTCTGGACTTTCTTATTGAGTCATCCGTTTCTTGAATAATTCATTACTTAATAACTTTCGAGATATTCGTAATGATTACTTCACGCAATCAATGTAGATCATTATTGGTTTTTCTGCGAATTACATAATGCATTATACAATGAAGAGCAAAATTGAGGCAGTATCTTTTAAAACGAAATAACCCTTGAAAAATTGAATGGACTAAATTAGTAAATTAAAAGGACTAATTTAGTAGACAATGTCTAAAACCGTTTTGCAACAGTCGCAATTCGTTGGGATGACAAGAATGATAAGGATAATACGTTCTTCAACTTTTTTATCTGAGCCTGTAACCGAAATTTAAATAATTCGTTATGGACGTACCGTTTAAAAACATTTGAAAAATCAATTATGATACATTTTTATTGTAAATTTAAATTACAATTTTTATTATAAATTTCAATTAATCTTTTTATTAGAAATTTAAATTATACTAAATTTTTTATGAAATTTTAAACAGGTATTTGAAATTATAATAGATCTTCCATAGAAATTTGGAAAAATTCTAAATTGGAGGATAATCTTATTATAAAACATTTATTTATAGTTAATTTTTATTATAAATTTGATTTGTAATAGAGCTTTAATAGAAATTTCAGTTAATTATAAATGGTGGTTATATTAATTACAATTAATTTATTATAAATTTAAATCTCAATAGGTTTTTTACAGAAATTTAAACAGAAATTTTAAATTATAGTAGATTTTTATAGAAAATTAAGTAGAAATTTTACACAGAGATCTCTTTCCTACAAATCCACCAATTAAGCAATCTACAATTTAAAACAAGTTTTCATAAGTCGATTAGCTAATTTACTGACTGTACACATCAATAAGTTGAATTAAACGAAAAATATGGCGACGGTAACTACGAACAACCATAAAACCACTCGGCAAGTTGCCAACGTAATTTCATCGACCAAAAGTTGTTATCTTAGCACGCCAATATGGCCGAGCATTTCAGACGAACGGGTTCCTACAGTCTATTTGAACGAGAAATTAGGATTCAGATTAGATTACTTGGTTCTACAACGTGTTCGAGGTCTAGATAGAGCCTGAAACGAGAATACCTTTGCGGCTTCTGAAACTTGACGATCACTTTAGTGTCTTTGGTGAGAGGTTCCGCGGAGATGGCTTGCCTCTTCGACCTCTGACCAGGTCCGATGACACCGGGGACCAAGCTGAAGTCAACGATCTGCCGGAACTTGTCGATCTCGTTTTGAAGGTAGCGAATGGTGGCATCCCGTTCGTCGATCGCTCTTTCGAGTATCTCGATCACTTCGTCGCGGCGACGCAACGCCTCCGTCCTCTCGTACAGCAGCCTCTTCAGGTCTCGGATCGAATCCATGGTTCCTCGACTTCCGCTCGGCACTTCGATCAAGATCTACTTCTTCTGGCGACAGTTCTCGCCGGGCCACGTGCCATGCACGTTTCGAGTCTTTCGCGGAGAGCAATAATTTTATTTTTAGAGCGCACAGATTTCTTCCCCACCACTTCACAGGCGATATTTTATTGGTTCGCGACGGTTCGATGGGGATTTTTAGACTTTCTGTCCAAGGCGAAGGTAATTCAAGTTGTTACATAGTTCGTTTCGTTGACTGATGCTTCTTAATAGGGATGAAATCGATTAGAATAGATTTTTAACATAAAATTTAACTGTCATAGATTTGTGATAGAAATTAAATCTCATATGTAGCATTCTGCTAAGCAGAACTGATAATAATAAATTATTGCTCTCAATAAATTATTGCTTTCAATAAATTATTGCTCTCAATAAATTATTGCTCTCAATAAATTATTGCTCTCAATAAATTATTGGTCTTAATAAATTATTGGGCAATAGTCGTAATTAGACAAAGAATTTTTATTAGATATTAAAATCGTTTGCATCAATTGCAAGATATAGCAATTACATACACAGTAATTTCTTTCTTTAATAATTTTACCGAGTTTACAGGAATACAATAATATTTTCAAATGTTTTTTAATGTTTTTGATATATGTCATTTGATTTACTCATTTTTGTCATAAAGGCATAAAATCCACAGTCTAATTATAATAATGATTTCGCCTACTGCAATTATCAGCTGAACTTTATAATTAAACTACAAATGTTTATGCATTCATATTAAAGTTCAATCAGCCATAAGTCATTTTAAATTATTTAATAAACGTGTGTTGCAAGTAAAGATATTATTACAAATTATATTTATAAAATTTGTTTCTCGACTTTATTTATGATGTAGGAGAACCTTGAACAGTTCATGCCGAGTTAAACATTGTTGCAATTTACACAGGTTAGTGCATGAAAATCCACATTTTAGCGAACATCCGTTTATTTATGACTAGCCAACGAATGTTTATCTTATTTACGAGAATACAAAGCTAAAATTAAATATGAAGTATACTAACATCGTGAAAAATTGCGGCTTTAAAACAATTTTATTTTGTAAATTCGTATGTTTCATAAATTCTCGTTTGTTTTTAATTATAGTAGTAACTAGCAAATAATTATTTAAGAAATTTTTAAATGGTTAAATATTTTATATATTTGAATATCATGAACGTGTACCCAATCATAGCTGATCATGCTATTTTACTAAATAACAAGTGTTAGTAAAAATCAAATTCGACCTTCTGTGATTATTTAATTGTATATCCAATACAATAATAACTATGAACAAAGAGTGTTCATACTTAAAATATATAATGAAACATAACTCGTGATTTTGTAAATGTTATTAGCATATTAGATGTACTCTCGTTACGATATATAAAAATTCGACGTTTTGTATTTCTAAGTTGGTTAAAAAATATGCAGTAACAAACGATTAATTTTTATTTGTTTTGTTCACTTTATAGATCAAGTAATAGAAATGAATTCTTTTTAGGAAATAATATAATTTCTGTCGATATTTTACAAAAATATGTGAACTAAATAGAGATGTTTATACAGTATTTATGTAAGAGTTTTCAACTAATACAAATACGACTGTCAACCTAGACACGAAAATGTCGCCACCAATACAATTGGCACAATTTCAAATCGGAAGAATGATTTTTCTGCTAATGTTCGGAGAAGCGTGAAACGCCATAACTAATTTTTCAAATATGATATGAGTGATCCAGACACTTACAACCAAACTATTTTTGAAATTTATGCTATCCAATATTTCATTGTGGAGGTCAGAGTCGGGCAATACTTATATAAATGCTCGTTTGAATGATTATTTATTATTAAAACAAATATATTATAACAAAATTATTTGCTATTTGGGAGTTTAAATAAAAGACAAAAATAATTACTTATTATTTATGTAGATCTAAATAAACGATAGTTATTTAACTAATATTTATTACACGATAAACGAAAAAAAAAGAACTACTTATTATTTGCTTTTTACCCAAATACGAATAAAAAACATTTTATTCGCAAAACTTATGTACTAAATATCCATTGCATAATATACAATAAAAGATAACATCATATTTGCGAATAAGAAATGATAAATAAATTATTAAAATTATTTTTTTATTAAGTAAACACTGTAATCATTATTTACAAATGATATATTAATCTAATTCGTAATTTATTATTTGTTATTTGAAATAAAATTTGCCCGACTCATTTACTTTTTTACGACGCTTTGTGTATCGGTAAAGCAAACTGCTTGAAATTTTTATCTTCTCGAAAGGTATTTTCCTGAAAAGTCGGATGATCGATAAGCTAATCTCATTTATAGATTGATTCATGTCTTCGGAATCGTACGATTCTCCGGAAATAACTCGATCTATTTGGAATCTCAGGATCAACACGTCTACAGTCGAGGAAGATAGTGAACTATTTTCGAATTGGCATGATTATGCCGATATACCTATGCGTATCTCACAATCAAAGTTGTTATTTACCAATTTCTACATCATTTCAGTACATCAATATTTCATACTTAATCGTTTCCTCGAGCCTCTAAAATTTCTACTCTGAGAAATTCGTGATCATGTTTGAAAGATTAGAAAAGAATCAGTAGGCAGTTAAATTCACATTCTTTCAACGCGTCACGAAAGGTCTTCTAATGCCATGACAATACATCAGTCTCATCGAATTCGTAAATCATGCGTGCCAAGAATCTTGTAAATGTCAAAACATACTTGAAAGAAATAAAAACTTGCTTTCGTGCTCGTGATTAGACTGTAAACGTCTATGAAAAGTAAACATTGTCTGCATCGAATGAAAGATATAGAAACTAAAAAGCAAGTTCATTCTTTCTTTAATCGTTTTAATAGACTGAAAGTAATTCATTAATATTAAAACTTCTTGTCGCAACTTTCTATGATAATTTTTATTTTACAAAAAGATCTGCAGTATAATAATTAAAAAGCTCTTGTGAATGAGAACAATGGTGCACCGAAATTAAGAGACAATGAAAATTTATATTCTAATTTTTATTTTTACCACAAGCAATTTTCGAGACAATAAATAGAATTTATTCCCCATTCTAGTTTTTATAAAATGATTTATGAAAATTTATTTTTGATAAGAAAAATGGTATGGTGCACCGAAATTAAGACGCAATGAACGCTGAATCGAAGATCGTCGACGATTCTGGAGACGGAAAACTTCTAGTACCAGGTCTGTCGGCTACAATTGAACTGTGCGATGGCATTTTCGTTTTTTCTGCAGTCATTTGTCCGGCTTGAAATTAACTATTCCGATTACATAATGGTCGTTTCAAAGGCTTAGTGTTCTTGAGCGTCCTAGACCAAAGTGGAGGGAGCACCTGTGCGTAATACTTTCGAAAATGACCGTGGAATAACAATGATTGACACCCGTGATTGGCGGTCTGTGGAAATCGGGACGGATAAAGTTTGTTGCCGAGTCATGCGGTGCTTTGATTCGAACTTTTTTCGGGTATTACACGTCCCGAAAATGTGAACGATACTCGTGCGAAACCTTGAGAAGACAAAAATGTGACATTTATTCATCGACTCTGAAACTTCGTGCAAATTCTAGTTTGGTAAATCGGATTTTCTAAATAGATTGCAGATGTCATGAATTTACTACAACAATTAGTTTACTCGAATATTTCAAGAATTTAAGGAAACGGTGTCGCTATGTTCAACTTATTAAAATTCTTGAGAAACGAGATCGTTATCTGCATACACGCGCGTCGGTATGTATGTTGACACGTAACATATTACGAACGATGAAAAATAAAGTTAATGACATAAGAGCTTATACGTTGCGTAGATGTGTTTATTGAAGTTTAACAAATGGGAGAAAATGCATAAAATATAAACTAATCCCTATCCAGATACAAAATTATGTAAAGCAGCAAGATATCTAATATAACTGAACACGGAAAGTATGTTGACATTGTAATTCAATGCACGTCTTACGTTATTGTAATTTTTGTAGTATAAACTTTGATGTTCTTTGGCTCTTATTGCTTCTAAGAGGAGACTTGGTGTACTTGTAATTAATGTTTCAGCGCAGTGGAGCTTAATTCATTCCATTTTTTCTTTAACGCTTCTATAAATGTCAGTTTGTGTATCTTTCAATTACAGTTATTTGATTATCTAATTCCTTCTACAAATGCTCGATCGGGTTCGGATCGGGGCTTCGAGGTGACCATGGAAGCAAAATGTTGTTGGTTTCAAACAATTCTTTTGCAATCCCTGAGGCGTGCTTTCGCTGAAAGACGAACGACCTGTTTCTTTCAAATTTATGCCTCGAAGAAAACAAATTCTCCTATAATAATTCAACGTACTTGGAGCCCGTCAATTTCCCCTCATTATTGCTAATTTTTGCTAAATTATTGCTAAATTTCCAATTCGTTCGTAATTAAAACAGCCCCATGTCATAATGGATCAATCTCCATGTTTCACGATTGGAGTCACAAGAGTTGGTTTAAACGCATACTTCATTTCTAATTTCGATTCATTACTGCAAGTAACTGTTTCTCAGAACGAAATTGGTTTTTTAATAATATCCCTGAGCAAATCTTAAACGCTCCGCAGCATCGACTTTAGAAAAGTATGGCCTTCTTCATAATATTCCACCATGCAAATTGCCTTCATTTGTACGAAATTTTATTTACGTAATTCTAATGAGCAAACATAAATTTTCTTTCAATTATCTGGCGCTAAGAAATGGATTTTTCTTTCAACTTCTCGAACTATTTGTTTATCTTAACGAATGGTTTTCCTTCGTCTTTCAGTTCTAGTTAAATTCTGTGGTCTCCAGTAATATTTATCTTCACAAATGTCTTTCTTGTAAAATTGCTGAACGAAATGAGCATAAAAATGGTTCCTATAGAGATGTTGAAGTATATAAATGTAATACTATATAAATGCTTTTCAAAGATTCGCCATATGCTCGACGATTACTGATTTGTACTCGTTCTGTTGCACCCCGTTCTCTAAATTTTTTGTATGTAACTGAAGAACATATAAATAACTAACTAGAAACCTAATATTCTAATCGAAAACTAATATTGAATACATGTCGACCTACTTTCCGGCCGCAGAACAATTCAAGAATTACATTTTTAATTGACAAATTTAGAGTAATATTAACAATTCGGCTTCTCCTTCGATACAGATGCATTGTCGATGTGGGGGAAACAATAAACGACAAACACCAAATTAAAAATAGAAAAAGATGCACGACAGAGATATGTAAGAATGCCTAAAAAACGAAGGTGTTACATAAGCACTGGCGCGAGTGTATGTGACGACGATAGTTTGCAATTGGTGCGAACAATTTTACTCGTGCAGACAAATTCGCAGTCTGTTTATCAATAATCGGATCAGAATAATTGACAAATTTGTTACGGCGATTAAATTTCGTCTGGTGAAATTGAAAACAGAATAGTGGCAATTTTAATTAATATATACGATGTCTCATATTTTATAGATATTCACATGTTGAAATTAAAGATCACGAAATTAAAGAATCACTGAATTATAGTTGGACTGCAAGCTTTATGCACTTTTGACAAAAATGGGTAAATTAAATTTATAATGGTGAAACGATTGAAAAAATAAAGAAATTCTGTCGATTCTGCAACTTGCAATTAATACGCAACATTTTTCTTTAGCATAAAAGTTTGCAGTATGCTAAATAGAATGTGGATTTCTGTGCAACATAAAAATTGACTACGTTAATTTAAAAAAATGTGTTTGCTCTCTTAATAATTTTAATAAGTTCTGATAAATTCTAATAACCTCCAATAAGTAATATAAAAATGATCTCTCTAGTCTTTACAGATTTGTTTGTCATCTAATAGCCATTTTTGCAACATGCATTCTGTTAACATGCATAAAATCCGCATTATAGTAAATTACTACTGTTGTTACGAATTAACGTTAATGATTATTGATCTCCAATTTTTTAACTTTCGTAACTCCGCGTGAAGACATTTTACCATGGCCTATCTCTACTCATTTTAAAGTGAGAAGTCTCTTCCACGACCTCGAATTTAACTTTTCCGACAACTTCGTTTTAAAATAAAGCGAAAAGCTGACGTTGCTTTTCTCCTTTTTCTTAGTACGAATTGAAATGGAAACATTTCTTCGCCAATCAGTTTCATTAAAACGACTTTTGAAAGAAGTTGATCTGTATTTTTTCTTGTTTATCGGAAATTTTTCGGCGATTTTTCGAATTTATCGATCTTTTCATTTCATTAAACAGTTTATATCTCCGTTCGTAGTTTAATAAATGGATTTTTGTGCCACATACAAATTGACACAGTTGCGATCATGTTAAACCAATGGAAGACTCTTGAAAACCGATTTTGAACTGCGACTTTCGCTCGACTCGAGCTTAACTTTATTATACGTTTGCAGAATTAGTTAAAAACGGATAAATTAAGCAACAAATAAACTGGAACATAATATACGACAAGATTCATTAAAACAATACAAAACGAAAAGAATACAGCTATTATTTTTCCTAATATTTGAAATATGTTTATAAAGTCAAATCTGTTTTTGTGAGATCTTTCTTTATGCGATTTGTTTTGTGCAATTTGTTCTGTGCGATCTTTTCTCTGCGGTCCCTATCTACCGCACAAAAACAGATTTGACTCTATAACGTATGATTTATAGAATACTGGAGCGTTCAATTTTTTCAATGAAGATTATATGTGGATAGTTTTAAAGAATTCGAAAAGCGCCACTCCGAAAAATTTACGATAAAACCTACTCTTACACGAAAATTGCACAATGAACAACAAAATGAAAATACTTTAAAAAATATAACTTTACGTTAATAACAAAATTCAATGGCTGAGTCAAGAATAAGCCACTCGAATTTGATCTCAATTCGCCAAATGTAGCAATAAGCGTTAGATTCATTCGAGCAATTACTACGTACTATGTATTATAATTCATTTCACTTGCATAATTTTGTGTACACTTACAACCAACTTTGATCTGTAATGTTTTATTTATAGTAAGAACGCAAAAATAATAGACAAAATCTAGCGTGGAATAATAAAACGGTGTCGCTGATAACCACAGCAGTTGACACGACGTAAACCCAGAAAAAGAAGAAATTCGACTATTTGTACAGTCGTTACAATTCCGTTACCTAACCGTGTTCAACAGAAAATTGTCAAGTGTTCATGTTTCCAAAAGCTGCCCGTGGCTATTTCGGACTACATTCTCGACAATTCAGATGCAATCTTATCTACGCCCACAGATTATTAACAATTAATCGCGCGTCGTGTTGTTCAGTCGCAGACCACCCACATGATCGACTAAAAGCTTTCCGATATGCAAACAACTTGTTCACTTTTCACATCGTGCACAACACGTCGCGTCGGTTTGTTTAAATTTTGAAAAGTTGTCCACGAACTGCTACGATCCGCGAGCCATTGGGAACAGAATATGCTTGTGAACACGCGCGGATTTCAATGACTCCAAAAATTTGTACGTACGCGTCGTCAATGGCCCCTATTCGACCAGTTAGCGCAAAGCTGACGTTTCATTATTGAAAGGATGATTTAATCAATTGGACGCGGACGAGAGGCGAAGAACCGACGCTTCGGGCAGCCTCTATCAAACTGATTACGAGATCGTGAATTCGTTCGACAGAACTCGATGGCTTCTGAGCCGATCGATCAGACCGAGAACATAGCACAGTGAAAAGGTACTATTTTAATTGCATGTTATTACTGGTTCAGCGTATTGTGCCGTTACGCGAAAATTCGTTTATTAGACATAGAAACTGCAATTAGTATTCTATCTAACCAGAGACAATTTGGTCGAAATAACATTCCACGAGTTCGATGTGCCACGATTATTTATACAGTTCTTCCGGGTAACTAAATTTTGTGACAATAATTACTAGCATAATGAATACGTAAATCTGACATAGCAATTGGTACCGTGTCTAATTAAAAATTGGCCGATCGAAATAAATTTTAAAACGTTCATCGTACTATAAATATTAATGCGACTGTTCCAGAGAACTAAATTTTATTACAATAATTACTTGCATAATTAATACGTCATTTTGAGATAGTAATCAGTCTTATGTCTA
>CM052165.1:1559056-1588846 GCA_028455555.1 Augochlorella aurata
TGCGTTATTTGTTAAGGCGTTGCGTTATTTGTTAAGGCGTTGCGTTATTTGTTAGTAAGTAAGCGAAATCCGTCGTTGTAAGAAAGGGAGCCATAAGGAATTCTGATTTCGTTCTGACTCCCTTTCGAGTCTCCACTCCAGCAACCTCCTCGTGGTGAGACTCGGGCAATCGATGTAATTATCCATTTCCAATCAGTTGTAAATCGAAAGAAATCTTCTTCGTTTTATAACTAATTCGAAATGGATAATTACATCGAGCTAATGGCTGTGTAGTGTTGGGGTAAAATGGATTTTTTACATAGTAAATAGACACAAAAATAGACTTCGCAAATATGTTTTCGAGAATCATGTGAGGTATCAGGTTTTATTAGTTGAAGATTCTTTAAAAATCGAATTTCGCGCCGCGTGCCTCTGATGGCGCGCGAATCGAATGGATGCGCGAAAAGAGTGAGACCGCAAGCACGGTAGAGTGAGACAAGCTGCATCGTTCGTCATTTCATGCCATCTTGCTCCTTCACAGTTTCTGCTCTTCTTCTTTGACTGTGAGGGCAGCACTGTCTTTCCAGTAAATTGCCAACAAATCAGAAGAGAAAATTTCTATATTAACCCTCGCTAACGGATCGAGGTGCGGCCTGGAGGTGTGCAGGAGGAGAATCCATTACTCTAATGGAGATAGTGGAATATAAAATTGTGGATAGTGGAATGTCGCTGTACGAATATTTGAATGCCGTAAATATGGTTGATGCAGATACAGCGATGCAGCAGAAAATCAGGGAAGTGAACATACCAATATTATGTCATAGACAAGTGACCATGCCATACGATTTCTTTTCAAAGAAACGGACGTGTGCAGACAATTTCATTTAGTGTAACTCTACGCGAAGAATTATCACTAAAACTAAAATATTTCCGCTGAAACTTGCGTACGCATGCGTCTGGATTTAAATTTCGAGAAACGCTGGACTTTCGTTTCTCGAATGCATTGGCGCATGGTGTATCTCAGTGCCGGCAACATTCGCTAAACGTCAGACGAGAACTTCACAAAAAACCTTATCGATTCAAGGAAAATACATCTTGCCTCAAAGTGTTTCCTTCTAATGATGTTTTCGCAGTATGATTTTCCGATATTCTTCGTTTCGTTGTACGAGGAGCAATAGACCGTTCTCATAAGTATTTTATTCCTTTCACGTGGTACGACTTACACCATTGTATATATTCGCTTACTCGCACACACTTGAGAGCATATTCAGTGGAAAAAGTTATTTTGTATTTATAAACATCAAACCGAGTAAGTGGCAATTATATAATAACAAATTTACGCGATAAATCGCATTCCTTAAGCATTAGTTGCTATACCGTTACTTCTTTCTGTATTTTATCTTGACAGTTTTCTAACCTATTTCTCTATAATCATTTAAAAAGAAGTGTTTGCTTAATTCCCACTCTTTAATTATAATATCAATATAATCCACTTAATAGCCTTATATATAATATTAAAGTTTCATGTTTATTACCTTATAAATATTCAATAGAAGTAAGATGACTGGAGGTACCACCACTGAAAAGTCTGCTAACAACCCCTTGGAGCAGTTTGTACTGCTTGCGAAAACTGTCAAAGGGGCAGCTGCCATAGAACTAATAAAACAAGCTGTAGAAACACCAGGTGTTCATGTATTTGGGGAGTTATTAGACATGCCCAATATTAAAGAGCTAGAGAGTGGGCCCTATGTTCAATACTGGAATACTCTGAATTTATTTGCATATGGTACCTATCGAGAATATTTGGAGAACAAAGAGAAGGTTTTGGAGCTAACACCTACACAGAAAAAGAAACTGCAGCATTTAACTATTGTAACACTAGCCACAAAGTCCAGATGTATACCATATTCTGTGCTCCTCGACGAGCTAGATATAAAGAATGTTAGAGACTTAGAAGATTTAATAATTGAGGCCATTTATGCTGATATTATACATGGCAAGCTAGACCAAAAGAATTCACAGTTAGAAGTAGATTATGCAGGCTTAGGAAGAGATGTTAGACCAGCTGATACCAGAGTGGTAGCTGAAACATTGGCTGCTTGGGGTCAGGCTTGTGACACAGTGCTAGCATGTATTGAAGAGCAAGTCACTAGAGCTAATCTTGAGAAGCAGAAAGCCACTACTCATAAAGAAAGAATACAAAGGGATGTAAGTACTTTGTGTATGGATATCAAGGAATATGGTAGCATTTCTTTCATATACCTTTAATTTTTCTCCAGATTGCCAATATTAAGAAGTCATTGGTAGCTCAAATTGTTGGAGGCGGAGTGCAAGAGGCTGATATGCCTGGAGGTAGTTCTGGTGCTGGAGGAAGCGAATCTAGTAGAGAAGCATTATCAATTCCTCCAGATCTAAAGAAGAAGCAAATAAAAATCAAAGGTATGAAAAGCAGTGGTAAGTACTGGAAGACATAAATTTAATTACCTTCTATCCCCATGAAATGTATCCTACTGACAACAGGATATCCAGTATGCCTCATGTTATTAGCATTCATTGATATTTAAAATCCTTGCAGTCTTAAATTAATGTAATCCACAATGTATAATGGTTAACATTATTGAGAAGTATCACTGCTAACCGAGGGAAATGTTTTCATTTTGAAAGAAACGTAATCCTGTTTATACAGTTGAGCATCTTGCAAAATTATTTATCACTGTTGTTTTTGTTTAATTTTCTTGTTGCATTGAATCTACAAATTTTCTTATATGATGTCGTTTGTGTTAAAAATAAATGAAGAGGAGGTGATATAGTGTAAGCTGGTGATAAATATTGATTCTAAATGGAGAAATGGGAGAGAAATGTAGAATAAAATTTTTTATCGGAGATCTCGTTCTAGTGCTATTTTTTAGTGGGAACATTTCTCCTTAATAGACCAACTACGAAATCCAAGCAAAGAGTCTCATAAAAAATCTTTATTCTCCTTTTTTACCTTTCTTTATAGAATAGTCTGTTCCATTGTTAGGAAGTAGCCGAAAGATGAATGAATCGTTATTCAAATATGTATAGGAATAGAAATTTCTCATTAATCTTCGGGGGCATGGAGATGTCAGGATAGATTAGGTTCCTACGAAGCACAGAGTCCGCAAACCTGCATTTTATTTGATTTCGAATCGGCATCGTTAGATCGTAATTCTTTCAGTATTTTTTTCGAGTATAAGTCGATGTCGATCGTTTATCGAAATTAATTGTTAGCGGCTCGCAATTAGCTCTGTAATAAAAGGATAATAAAATGGTCTTGTCACGGGACATGGACACTTCTACGAATAAGCTTTTGAATTTTGTATCATTGTACGAAAGTTAATAGTCAGACCAAAGATTTTATACTTTGCGTTGTCAGAGGTGGAGGATTCGACAATTTTTATAGTCGGATCGAGAAGTAGATAACTGTATCGTTTGTCATTATTCAATAATGACAAGATGAACAGGGTGTTGCAATTCACTTGGTCTACACATTTTTAATTGGTATAATAAAATCTCTATGAAAGAAAGCTTCGATTGAACAGTATACAAATTTCAAAGTTACGTTATCTTAGATCTCCATATCACTGTTCACTATCAAGTGCAAAATAATACAAATTGCAGTGCAAATGCAAGAACATTCGAATATTGTAATCAGTCATTTTCTTCGAAGAAGAAGAAATTTTTCTTCTAATAATTAAACATCTTTTTACACATTTTGAACGACCCGGTGGCTTGATACACCCTGTATATATTCTTTAAATCGCACATACTCTCGTTTAAATGAATCTCGATCTTTTCTTCACCGTTTGCATCGAACCGTTCATTCTTCCATTCTCTTTTCCTAAAAGAAAAAGGATATATTTAGTCGTGGGAGAGAGAGAGAGGGGAAAATGTGGCTAGTCGAACCGAGGAGGTGAAGGATTAATGAAAAAAGAAAGGAAAGGAAGGTTCTATGCTTAGGAGAGCGTAACAATATCGTTGCTTAGCGAACGAAGAATGTCAAGTCGATTTTGAAAGCGTTGTAACTGCTAATGGAATAAACAAATCATTTATTTTAGCGAGGCTTTTTCTATTCTACCGCATCCTCGAACGCCTCTCCTTGTTTGTGTAAGCCAGAACCATTGTTGCTACAAATTACTGAAAATTTGTAATAACCAATGATCTTCTAGTCTCTGCGCTTCGAAACTTTTCGCTTTAGAATAACGTACATTCGATATTTGTATTCTGTTGTTAGCAGCATTGTTCGACTTTTCTGTAGTCATGAGGGTTGTAGTCGACCTCTAACAGAGCTTTTTAATTAATTTTTATTTAGATTACGTCTCTTAATCTTTAAATTATTATTGAACAAGTCACCCAGTTCATAAAATGAAAATGTTTTGTTGAAATTTAGAAAATGGGGTGTGTTGGATTTTGCTTGAGCAATGCAGGATTAATAAGCACTTGCCACTGTGATTCTAAATAAATAATCATTACTATTCCATTACTTGAAATAGTTATTACATATAGAGTTTTCTTGGAACAAAGAATTTTGTAGCAGAAATAACTATAGTAGAACAGAAAAGTAAAAAAGATTTCTTTAGCATAGCCTCTGTTACAGAAGTATTGAAACGATTTTTGTTGCCCAGGTAGTTAGTTGATCAATCTCGTGTCTCCTCTGATCTATGAATCACGCAAATCACAAATGACATCGCCTAATCGGGATTTTCAGGATCCACTAATCCGGTAAAGCACCACGAAATGAACGATGAATCGAAATAAGAAGCTCACCGGTTCAGGTGAAACATTGTGGCAACTCAGCAACTTGTGGTCGCCTCGTTCTGTCTCTGTTTCTCTGTCTGGTACTGATGAACGGCGTATCCTTCTCCCTCTGTAATATTTTGTACTTTTTAGAAATAAAATGCATCCTGAAATATGTCTCACGCTTATTGTACAATGTACAAGATGCACCTCGTTGCGCATGATTATAAACGATCTACAGCAGGGTACCTGTCTTTCATCTATTCCACTCGAACCACCAAGGTATCAGACTGACTAATTAAACTGTTCACTAAAAAGTTCAGATGATTGTAATCGCTGCAATACGTTCTAACAACGAAGAATCGTGACATTTACAATATTCTCTCTGTCGAGATTCACGTTTAGGCAGAATTCAATAAAGAGGGAATACTGTATGAATTAATAATAATTAGTTTATTCTTTAGTCATTAAACAATTTCCTCTTGAAAAGAACGTTTATAAATTGCTCGAGGATGATCACATTCTTCATTAAGAAAGTCAAAATCAAATCAGAACGTATTGGAGGTCCAATTAGACTATTAAACATACAGTGACGTCTATTATATATTTTACTAAGCTCTGTATTTTAGTGTGTTTTACTTTGTAATTGAACAAAGTGTATAAACTACGAAGTTTCCCTTTGGTATGTAATGTTTAACCGACGGATTATACATTTGTAGCTTATGGCATGTATAGCAGAATGTTTAATAAAATTTCATGAGGTTTTTCAGTTTATTTGGATCCTGACGGCGCTCTTTATTTTTCAAGGTGGGTCAAGCAATATACAGAGTGTCTTGAATGTAAGAATTAGAGTGGACTCATAAGTCTAGAAAATATTAATAAACATAATCATTCTTGATTTATTTAGAACAATGAGATTTTTCTTTTACAATTTTACTTTTTGGAGAATTCGGAATGGTCCGATAAAAAATACTCTGCCTCAATTGTAGGAATTAGGGGGATCAATAACAGCACAGACTCGTTGACTTTTACAATAGATTTTATTTTTACTGATTTTTTTGTTCATTCATTGTTGTCCCCTTTAATGAATACATCATAATATCCACTTATACTTGTGTTCCTACCTTAGCGCTGGTACGTATTTAAAATATGCTTAGACCGTAACAGTTTTGAACGTGTTTGTTATTTCTCATAAAGTTCTTGACATTGTCATTGCATTGCATCATTTGATTCATTTAAATAATTTATCGGCGTGCTGGTTGCTCCTTCCGCCGTCTTAACACTTCGTCGAACGTTACGTCTAAATTGGTTCCGTATGAACTAACTTCTTTGTTTTCATGTCGTGTCTCGCTTTATATTACGCGGATAATATGTACAATCGTACCCTTAAATAATATTTACAACACCCGGACTTAAAGAGTTATCGTTTGAAAACAGTTACTTAGATTTGCGTTGTTCTGACAGACCGCTTTCATCGCCGCGGAAAATCAAATTAATGGCCGTCGATCTCTAAACGCTTAATATCTAAGCTTTACATTTAGTCGTTGAAGGTGCCAATTAGAAGATTAATGAAAAATTCAATCTTCGAAACACCAAACAATGGATACTGGGCTCATTGTACCCAAAGTCTGGCAGGATCTCTATATATCCTTCGACAAAATCAAAAATTTCTACTCGTTGGTACGCAGGATGATTCCAGGTCATCGAGTTGTAATCGATATTGTTCTGGTTTAGTTGAGCGTGTTTAGGTCGGTATTTAGAAATTAATTTCAAGAAAATTATTGAACTTGTGGGAGTTATTAACAAATACTTAAATAATGCCACGTAAAGGCTGTCCAGTTGGACACTTATTACTACTCTTGGAATTTTTAATAAAATCTTTTACAAAAATCTCTGTTGCTATTTCAAATATGTGTAAATATTTTGTAACGTCGCTTCAGAATCACCCTGCGTAGTTGCAACGGCGCTATGTGTTGGTTATGGATAAATTATTTTGACGATATTGAACATTTTCGAGTGGCTATCGCTACAAATGAAACATCGCAGTGCCTACGCGTAGGATAGAATGGGATATGTGTATCGTTTGTGCTTATAGTAACGACTTTACGTAAGAATTTACAGTTGTTCGGACACCTATATGTACAATAGACGCTACGGAACAATGTCGTCCTTTCTCCGAATATCGTTTCATACAAATTTCAACTATTAAAATTAAAGCGATTATAGTTTACGAGGGAAAACATTCGGAACGAGCGTATGCCGCGCCCCATTTAAAGTGTCTACGTTTAGCAATTCCTATAGTCTGCAGAGAGGAGTCGAAAAGAAGGAAAAAGATTCCCTAAATAGTCTTCTACGATCGTGTAGTCGTACCTCGAAATCGTTTAAAAACGAGCTTCATCAGCATTGCGTACGTATGTGTTTTTTAACTTTCCTCTTGAAGGGTCTTACGTCCTAAAGATCTCGTATCATATATTTACAGAGAATAGTTTATTATGTACAGGAAAGAAATTTCTTTAAATAGGACTATCGTTTCTCACGCTCTTCTCTTTTTCGGTTTTTGTCTTTCTCTCTTTTTTACAAAAATTACAGATATCGGTGAATCGCCTGATTTTGATTCTTTCGTTTGTTTCCTTCGTCATTCGGCGCAATTATTCGCATTTGGCAACGATCTGGCTAAACTTTCAGTGTTCCTGTTCGATTTCGCCTTCGTTCATCCGCACAGCACAACCGTTCCGACTATTATATTTACATTTCGTCACGTGTCGTCTATGAATTAGCGTGTCGCGTTAACGTGCACCGTGAAAATTGGCCGGTGTATGTACAAAAGAGATTTATACGCAATCCACGTGATTAAACCCCACGTATTATGCTATGATCACAGAGGAAACCAGAGCAGTTCTTAACATGCGAGTTAATAATTAATTAAAGTCGATGGTTAGGCGTCATCATTGGCGCACGGTGCGTGTCTTCCGATACTTTGCGCCATTATGGTCTCGTGCGTTTATTGGTTTCGAACGGGATTAGTCGCGAACGTCCCTAGTATGATCGGCAATTTGGTTGTTCGGCTAAATGGCAAAAGAATCTGCTTCAACGACGATAGCAAGGACATTTGTAATTGTTTCGTCTAGAATGAATTGGACGATTCACCTGGATCTCTTTTAAGATGGCGCTTAAAATATGCTACGAGTAATGTAAAAACCAATAACACGTGTTGACGAAGACATTCTCCTAATGGTGGAAAATCTGGTACAGGCGGTTTAAAAATAAATCATGCGTGAGATAAGAGAGTGACGTTAAATAACCGCACGGAAATAAATTACTCGTATCAGAGAATACATTGTAAATGAATTATGTAAAAATTAGTGGAACGAATACATTTTTAAGAACAGAGAACCAGGTGTATTTAATTTCTGATACAGTAGCAGCATTTTTCAAGTGGTCTTTCGTCTGACTAATATAGTGACAATCTGGTTTTTAGTTTGCAGTTTTCTTTCTTCATGGTTGTAACGTACAATGATATGTTAAAAATAAGAGTTGAATAGCTCAATAATTCTCTCAGAAAATGAACTCGGTCAATGATCTTGTAAACTGGCTTGGAACACTCTCAATTCGCTTGAACACCTGCAGGCTAATGAATACAGGAAGTACGAAGATTCACGTTGTAATTTCACCTTATTTAACGTAACTAATACTTTTTATAATACACATGACACACGGTAACGCAAGAGGCGTGCAAATCATTAGACTGAATACAATTCCTTTGTTCGTTCTTCCGAAGAAAGTACACGTGTATCGAACAGTGTAATCTTGATTTTGGTTCACAGAAACTATTGTCCTTCGTTCTCGTAAAAAAAGTTGTCTTCACGAGCTATATGTTAAAACATCATGCGTTTGAGCGTCTGTTTCCTTTCCACGTATCGCGATTGTTATCAATTACAATTTTCGAAAATGTTTATTGCATTTGAACACCATAAATGTATGTACATGGTAGACAGGATTTTTCCTAGCACAGGACACAGGAGATTAAAAATGTGTAACATTATAATCGTTTATTTCTTATCAACGTTTGCCAATTCTATTTTTTATGAAAATTCTCACTCTTAAAAGTGATGTTGTTCAATCAAGAATATGATAGAATTGCGAGAAAAATGCTATTATTTTTAACAAACGCACACGTTTTCTAGTGTTTTAGAAATCTGCAAAATCCACAAATATTTAAATCTAATAAAATGCTGGCGTCCGGCATTAGGCGAATTCCCGCAACCGTGCTCGAGTTTGAACCAATCGCATCGTAGCAAATAATATCACAAGCGGGCCGTAACTTGCCAAGAACCGTTCTCGAATAAATTCGCGTAACTCCGAGTCTAATAATTCGCACACTTCCGGTAAAGTTAAAACAACGCGCGGTTGCTTCGCAGAGGAATCGAAAACACCCGTTTGATTCTGTCGTATCGCCGTCTCGATGTACAGTGTTCAGTTGTATTTACAAAAAACCGTTCGCTTTTAAACAACTACGGGCTTCTTCGAGATTGGTTTCAGGTTCACGGTCAAAATGGCGGACTCCGGGGAGGGTTGCTGCTATAACGAGACGTCGGCTTGGTTCACCGGCCCGTTGCCTATCCTCGCGTTATTGTTTAATTGCTTCGTTGTCGTGCTTGCGTTCTCCTTGCTCGTCGTTGTGGGATTCTCCTTCGCGTCCTTGCCGCCCAAGTTGCCGCTCTGTTCGAGATCGTTGCTCGAGGTCTGCGTTAATCGCGAGACCACCGTGGGCGTTGGTTTCCCATTCTTCTGCTCCTTTACCTCCAGCTCGTAATCTGCGGGAAAAAATGTTCGCGTAATCGAAAGGCAACAATCGTCTCTACTCTACGAGATTGCAACGTCGCGCTGATTATGCTGGCCAACAATTTTTCACGTTGTTTAACGAACGAACGTAGCTTCTTAGGGAGATGAAAGTGGTTACTCGGAGAAATGACTCGAAGTTTGCGATGATTAATAAGATCGTGAAAGAACGATGTTTTTTGGTAAGACATTTTATGACTTTATACATTTTATTTATATTTGGTTGATTTTATATGTTCTACAACGATAATGAATAAATAAGTAAAGAATTAGGGGAATTTAAGATAGACAAGATAAATGAAAACGTACTTGTTCATTTAACAAACTTTAAAAGTGAGACATGATGTAATAATGTTCTCAGATTCTTCTAATAACATTATAGCTCTCATTTTGTCCGTTTATTCATGTTTACCTCGGATCTTTGTTCAAAGTAATTTCTGAAATCAAATTTACTACGATACCACCCTTAATTTATCAAATAAATTAAAAAGTGTTCACAAATTTTGCAATGAATCGAAAGTATCTCGATCTTTTAGATATTTATTAAACGTATTAAAATGTTGATCAAGTTATAATTTGCAACTGTATTTGGAGATGTCTAGGGAATGACAAAACGGACGGAATTCTTAAGTTTGAAAAGTTGACAGTATCTTCGAAATAAATCTTCTCACGAAGTGGCTTAGAAAAGTGACCTTTCGATACAAGTTTAACATATAAAAATGTACATTAATTACCAAAACTGCAAAATTAGACAATCGATTGACAATATTATTAACGCACAGCTGATGTAATTTCGGTGTATTACTCCAAATTCCGTCCTTGTCAAAATCAACACAATAAACAAATCACTTGTCTTTGCAATAACGTCACACTTCACAAATCAAGGCAGTGGGGGGAGGGGGTGCAAATTAATTCGCACACCTACTGTTGTTGCAGAAAAGCTCTCCAGCGGCATCAGCACTGGAGGAAGCTGTTTCACGCAGATGTTCCACCGTGAGCGATTTCGTACGCGTGTGTGTGTGTTAGTGTGTATCAGCTGTGCAAAAGTCGGTTCTTTTTTGTCGAACCGCTTAATTAAAAACTTCGGTTGCAAGCTGCATAAAGAGGGGAGCACGGAGCAGGTTGGCTGGAAAAACGGCTGGGAAAAGCGCGGGACCAAGAGCGGCCGCGTTTTCTTCGTGGAGCTCGTTAGTCGCGTTTTACCGCGACGCGCTTGCGCGCGCGCGCTCACTTTATTGTACATAAATGTGGATTTTATTTTGTCAAGAACCGCAGAGTCGGCCGCGGAAATATTCTAACCGGCTTCGCTGCGAAACTGCCGCGATTTCCCGCGTTTCGCTGTTTTCGGCGAGGAAACTCGCGACCGTCGCTAGGATTATATTGTTTTCCAATTATTTTATTCGCCCCCGGATTACCCGGATTTCGAAGCTTTAATACCGGCAAATATAATTAGAGCAGCCAGGATGTTTACGACCTCGTCGGGTTAGGAGATATTAAAGCGTAATACTTTTCTCTCGGCGACTTTTTAATAAAATCAGGGAACTTAAAATAGCTTTTAATACCTGGGGTCGCGCATGATCACGATACAGTCTTTCGAATAATAATTTTCGCTAAGACAATTGAAGGTATGGCATTGTTTCATATTTGGATTTTGTGACGTTAAACAACGAATATGTAGATCGCACTTGACATGTTTCTGTAAAGTAACCGTGTATATGTACTATGTATATTATACCAACTTCTGCATCCACGTGATAAACTGGTTGCATTGTTTGTGAAAGACAATGATCGAATAATATTTCTCGAATCTCTTTCTCAGAATTTTCTAATTAAAATTTCGAATTCATCAAATTCTTTAAATCTGTCTAACTCTTCAAATTCTTTAAATCGTTCTTCGAATAATTTATTCGAGTAAAAAATGATAGAATAATTCGTTAGGAATAATAAATAATCGTTATTCGAATAATATATTCAACTAGAAGAGTTCATTCGAAGAATTATTCTAAATAAATCGGGAAGAATTCGAATAATGTCCAACTCTGCTTCGCAGACGAAATACAATTCACCTGTCTTTAATAAAGACACGATTACCATGAACACATCAAGACGGACAGACCATGGATAACAGACCGCGAATTCAAGGAACGCAGACAAAACTCTTGAAAAAAGTGGAGAACCTGAAAACCATGAAACCCTGAAACCATCTAGTCCATGAAAACGCAAGAGATAAAGAGGAACAAAGGAAACAAAATCTTTGGTTGACACAGAGCAATGCGAGCACCATGAGAACAGCGGTACAGTCGTGTCCGAGGAAATGTCCATGCTGATAGTCACTCACATTCGCTCTGCGTCCAGCAATCGATGGTGCTGATAATGTGCTTCTTGACAGCTTTGTTCTGATCGCACGTGGCAGCTGTCAACGTGACGGGCGCTATCATGCTCGAGGCATTCGTCGCCGTCACCGCGGAGCTTTTGGTCGTGCTGTATCTCGCCGGCATCATGCTTTGACGAACGTTCCTCTCGGGCCGGATCAGGATGATGTACAACTGTCCGAACAAAAAAGGAAAAGCTAGGATCGTTTTACGGAGAGCTACGTACCTCGTGGATTGAATCGCGGCGAATTACCTTCGGACTGAACAAACACGCTATAGTCACGGACGCGGACAGGCTGATAGTCACTGACATCGAGGTGATCCGGAGTGCTACGTTGCTGCCGGTGCCGAAATACAGGGGCACGAACGCCAGCCAGATCACACAGGTGGTGTACATCGTGAAACCTAAGTGAAGAATCATCGGATTTTCGAGGTAGCAATTTCAATCTGGTCGAACGGTCGGGTTTAGATTTTTTACTTCGAGTTAAAGTACTATTTTATTTGTTCGCTTAACCAACCACTGCTTACTTAATGGCTTTGGAGTGATTTTAACTGAAAATCCAAAATATTTCTTCAGACTTATAGTGTTTCCATTTTATATAACCCGCAGCATTTTGTACATTATGGAATTGAACGTTGTGACTCGTACAACAGTCAACAGCTCTTAACAATTTTTTGAATATAAGTAAATTTGATAAAAAATTATTTTGAAACGTGACATGATCATTTTTAGCGGCGCCCTAGAGTCGCCACACGACCGCAAAGGGTTAACACTTAAATGACTGCATATTATTTCTCGTAGGTTTACTCTAAGATTTTCTTTCGTTTGTAAGTGAAAAACAAATAGATATAGGAAATTAAAAATCCACATATTTGTTAACCTTGTAATTAATATATTATAAAGGTAGTTCTTAAAATAAGTTTAATAATTAGGGTATGATATTTTTGATAGCAAGTTCCTTTACGCATTGAAACACGAGAAATCTTGTAGGCGGTCGTTGTAATTACAACGTGAAATTGTATTTACGACGATAATTATTGATCGAACCTGTTACCTACTTATCTGGGGCTATTCAGTTATAGTTGTTTTGTTATACATCAAGGGATATGTAAGTTATTAATAAAATATGGGAAACGGGTAAAATGTCAACCAGTTGTGACGCAGCATGGGGTTGATAGTATCATAAATTTAATATCGGGAAATCAAGATATTTAATAAACTACATTGTGATAGTGCTTGTAAAAAATAAAGTAATTGTCTTGATACATGCATTTGTTATTTTCTTCCATATGCAAATGTATGTTTCGCATTTACCTATGATGTGTTTCAAATGTTATATTACATTATATGTCTATGTATTAATGTTTATCATATATTTGGAGATTTTTAACATGTTACAGCCATTCCTGGTTTCCTTTTCTGTTCAAGGGCATCAAGTATTATTTTATTTGCTGATTTGGTATTTTCACGATTCCTAACGAAAGTAAAATTGTACCAATTGCAAGAAATGGAAGCCATGTGCAAAGTTTTCATCTTTCCACTATTTTAAGTTTCACGATTTTATTTTTGTCATTAGTGCATAAAATCCGCAATCTGCTAACAAATGAGCATAAATAATTAGTATTTAAATCTAAGCAAAATAATTTGGGTCGCAGTCAAAGCATTAAATGGAGTATTGTCTTTTTTTCATCACAAAACATATCGACTTTTCATTATCTTTTATCAAGGAAACAATTGAATAAATTAGACGGATATTTTGCATACGCTTTTATCGTTCTTTCGTTATGTTATGTAAATATTTTTTTTCCGACTTGCTAGAAAATGCAATCTGGCTAAAATTTACGCTTCCAAGATTTCTTTCTTAAATTACACTTACTTTCTAGATTCCTGACTTTGATCATTTACGGTACAATACACGGAATCCAAGGAGAATGCAGGAATATTTTTGCAAGGCTGGATCAAAAGGAAAATTGCTAAAGAAATGAGAACGAATATAAAATGGAAGCATGAAAAAGGAATATGGAAGTTAAGGAAAAATGGACACTCCGCTAGGGGAAAGAAGACGAGCGTATTTTCATCAAGAGAATTTGCTTTTGATTACCCCTTCGAGGACTTTGCAGAAATTAATACTTCAGTGAGAGATAATAGCGAGAATGAAATTGCTCGTTACGTCTGGCTGTGTCGCGTGAACGGCGAAGAAAGAGCAGGTGGTCATCTTATGGTACCAAAGAACCAGATGAAGTCCTTCATGAATCGTGAAAAACTGTTGCTAACAGCAGAAGCTTGAAGAGACAATAGCTTCAAAATCCATTTTTCTTTATTTCTAATATTATTTTCAATCTTCTCCTTCATTTCTTTCGAAGCTCTGAGTATCAGTAATACTTTTTCATGATTGTATCCAATACGATGGTACCTTTAATACATTAAAGCAGAATGATGATCAAGTTTAAAGTTCAGAGGAGGTTTAGGGGAGGAAGAAGAATTACTGATTAGTAAACTGTGGATTTTATGCACTTATGACTAAAGTATGTCGATGAAATTAGAAATGCTATTTAAACAACCGAATGAAGTCGAAACACCCTTTTCGATTTGTTACAGTTACTAACCCTTTGACTGTGGCGCACTCTCGGAGAGAACCATCGAATAAATTAAAAATATCCAGTCTTTAATCTATCTTAAGTCGTTTTTTAAGCTATTTTTAATTTTCTTAACTTGCACATTCCTTCGATAATAATTTCTAATTTAATACAAATATGACGTATATTTACGTCTTTTGTATACATATATTGATAAACTTGTGAGAGCGTATATATACGTCTTTTGTAGCCAGAGGGTGAAAGAAAGAAAGAACGAAGTCCCTAATTGACTCCCGATTCCTGCGGTAGCTGCAGTCACTTTTCATTTCGCTCAAAGGTCCGCAGTCCATTGATCAGCAATTATAGGCAGAGAAAGATTTCCGAATAAGAAAATCGAAAGATTCGACTGTCACGCTCACCGATGTGCTTGCTCTCGTTGAACGCTTCCGGTATCTTCCTGGTGAGCACCGCGTAGACGGTGCAGACGACGATCAGCATGATGGGATAAGCGAACGCGATCATGTAGCTGGCGTCGACGTAACTGTTGCAGACGAGGAGGTTGTCTTCCCTGGTCGGATAATGATGCATCGCCCTTGCCGGGTCGATTATAATCCAAACTCCATTAATTAAGATCTGGACGAAGACCAGGCCGGAGCAGATGATCAGCTGCGATCGCGGGGATATGAACGATGGCCTCTTGGCGCTGTGCTTGCTGGAGTTAAAGATCCTCGATATTCGATTTGTCTTCGTTAGGAGGGCCGCGTAGACCACGGTGAAACAGAAACCGGCGGCGAATCTGTCGAACAACGTGATGAGTGGTCGTGGGGACAAGGGTCCATGCTAGGGGAACGCTAGGGACCTGGATCTTTTTCGGAGATATTAAGATTTATCGAAACCCGGAGGACCGATCGAAATCCCCGGAGACGATAAATCCATCTCGAGTTTTCATTACAGATAAAAACGAATCTTTATGGCGGAATCATCGGAAATCCCGTTTGGGTACATTAAACTTTGCATAACGCTGAGAGGGAATTATAGTTTTACTTGAGCGTGTTCGTACGAGGCTCGTAATGGTTCAGATTCGTGAAATTGTTAGACGGTTTCTTCAGACAAATGTCAGGTGTCCACTTGAACATTTTTAGGATTCATCGATGTTGTAGACATTACTCTTTAGTTTTATACATGAACTGTTTTTGTTTGGAGGTAGTAATTGGAATTTACACTGATAACACTGTAAATTCTGCTGGTTCAAACGTGAACTGCTTACACAGGCATTAATTGGAATCCGTCAGAATGAAGTTATCACTGTATAATAATCGTGGTACATATGTACACCCCCCTCCAAAAGTATTAGGACACTCACAGAAATTAATTTGATAAATTAAATTAAATAAATTTGAGAAACCGATAGGAAATTGTTATAATTCCTCCAATTTATTTCAAAGTTAATTGTATGAAACTGCAACGAGTACATATATCTACATTTTTTTCACATTATAGTAAAAACAACGTCAATTTTATAAAATTATTTATACATATTTTAAAATACGTTTTGTTGTAGTAGTAGAATACTTCACAATATATTCTGTCTCTTTTTCGCACAGCAATTGGAACAAAACGTGCTTCACTGTGAAGCAAAGTATAATCGAAGCAACAATCTCGTGATGAATTCGAATAGATTAGAAATGCAGTAAGTGTCAATATCGAGTACTAAACTCGATAAAAGAAGGGAAATATTGTAATGCTGAACAACGGAGGCGTTAACGAGCTGCATAACACCCTTTCCTTTCCTTTGAGTTTCGATTCAGAGGAATTCTCTCGAATCGACACGACGAGCCCCGTTTCAATGAATCTCGCGGTGTTGGCCGGCGGATCGGAGATAACCGAGGCCGCCTTGGGGGGTGTCTGGGGAAAAATTTCCGACTGTGAATATGTTAATAATAATCCGCCTCGCGCCTGTATCCTCGAGGTGCATGGGGCCGCAGCCGAGGGACATTTAAAAGACTGGAGGCTACGTGCAACTCCACTCCTAACGGATTCCGCGGCCCACTTTATATTCTTCTTCTGATTCCCGGTAATTGAATCTCTCGTAATTCACTTCCCGATGAAATTTCGTCTCTCGACTTTATCAGCTTTACCTCGATCGATCATGTATTGCATTCCGAGTTAATATCACCGCGCCTCGTTCCGCGGAGAATTGGATCTTTCGAACTATTCCGATGCGACGGATCGCCAGGTTCTCCCGCCACGGAAATATGACTGAAAAGAGGCTGCGATACCGTCTCGATTTGAACCTCTTACCTTTGGATACTACAAACGATGTTCGTCGGCCTCAGGACCAGGGCGAAGGTAACCAGATAGCAGAGCAGGATTCCGCATAGGAGGATGTAGGATAGCTCGCGGCCCGATGCGCGAACTACTGGGGTGTCGTTGTGCTTCAGGAACACGCCGCAGACGAAAAACGTTATCTGGTGATGCGTTAATACATTCTTTAATTAGTTTATAGTTTGCGGAATTTCAGATCTTTTCGTTTGTTTCAGTGAGGGAGGCGGGCTTCAGAAATTTCGTGGAGCAGGGACTTTAGCTAGAGGCATAAGGATGTGGTATTCTTTCGAGGCAGCTGGTCTGGTAAGTAGTTCTACTTAGATAAAATTATTCCATTTATCTAGCAACATTGCAGATTTATTCCTTTTCCACTGGAAAATTCTGTGGACTTCAGAAATTCATAATAAAAGAAGAACTTTATCTGCTAGTTTGAGAACAACGTTCTTTTCTAAAGTTGATAATTAACGTCTTTTACTAGTATTAACGTTGTCTTAATTTTATAATTCTTTAAGGAGCATAAATGCTGTTCAGTTGGAAGTTATAATAATGGTAATGTATTCAAGAATAGTCTTTGATAAAAATTATAGAGAACGTAGGATTGTATGCGTTTATGATAAAAATGAGCATCCGTGAAAGTTACAATATGAATCCAAAGAATGACGGTATATATAGTAATCTATTAGCCTGTTAAAAATGAAGTTCAAATTTCAAGCTATTATTGATGCTGCTAATTATAATATACTTTAATCTAACTCTTTAATAATTGAAACAAATACTTATACATCAAGTGCTTAAAAGTGAATATATCATACTGAGTCAATTCTTGTTGATCTCGATGTGCCAATTCGACAAAAATTAATATCAAATATTTGAATGAGTTGATTTCGATACAGCAATATGAGAAAAAATAGTATGGAATACAGGATCACTTGGGTTGCATTTCTCAAGTTGAAATTCTTCCCAATTTGAAATTCTATTTAAATTCGCCGTGGGCTACAGAGGTACCACGATGTTTTCGTTCGAACACAAGAGTATATTTACCAGAATCCCAGAGGCAGAAAAGGACATGGCGCCAATCGCCCATCCGCTCTCAGGTCTCAGGAACTCCTCAGGGATGTCCCGACAAGTGGAATGCGTCTCGTCGGGCACGGTGCCTTGACGACAAGGAATGCACTGTGTCTCGTCATCGGGTTTTCGTATCTGTTTAAGGAACAATCAAATTTGATCGGGACTTTGGCTCAACCGGGAAACAACGCACTCTACTCCCACCGCAGGGCAAAAACGTTCGCAGAGGAAAGTTCCGGAAATTCGCCGCCATGGATCAAAGCCACTTCCGTTGCCTCGGACAAGACATTCTCGAGGCGGGCACGCTTAGTTGAGAAGAATGAAAAGGAGGACAAAGGATGTTGGGATGCCTGAATGTGCCCTGCGAATTAATTTTCTTGAAAAGCGGAGTAAGCTAGGACGATTTAATGAGTGTAATAAAAACAGAACTGAAAAATCGTACATCAAATTTTATATCCTCGTTGTAAAGAGGAGACTTCAAGCTGTAAATTTCTGTTGGTTATAGTCACGGAAAAAATTCTTTAGATTATTTAGAGATACTAAAAGCAGAAATTTTGATGGAGGATATGATCTTTGCTAGATAATCTTTTTAATCGAATAAATTATGAAACTGGCAAAAAAGAACAATTCCAGGAAGGTATAGTAGACATTTCACCCTTCAAAATGATCCTAGGTTGATTACTATAAAATTTGTTTTCACAGAGTTACACCAGATTGAATATCAACAAATTTTCATCTAAGAGTTAACGATGCTTGAGTCGTGAGTGTTTTAACTGTTTTATAGAGTGATATTTCTTGCAGTATCGAAAAAAGAAGAAAAACAATGCAGTATATTTAAACTAGACATTTTACCCTGCAAAACGAGCTTGAGTGGAATAATGTCAGACTTTTATTCACGAAGTTACACCAGATTGAATATTAACAAATTTTCACTCATGAGATAACGATTTTAAATTTTAGTCGTTGGTACATTAACTCTTTTACGCTTTGCAACATTGTTCTATTATTAAAAGGGAAACAGCAATTCAGGAACATAGGAAATGTGGTAGATCGCCATCGGATTTACTTTCACAAAGTTGCAACAGTTTGGATACCAACAAATTTCCGGCCAATACTTCTGCAATTTCTTCAATGAATTAACTTTCTTACGGAATCCCTATTTCCCAGTAGCCTGGAACGTGCCGTGTATACTTGTGTGATCCCTTTCCGGAGACTCACCCGTTCTATTGTCCAGATACGATTCATCATAAGAGAGGACGAGCCCTTCTCCTTCGAGTGAGGCTCGAATGATTTTTCACGGTCGGCCCGGTGAGAAATATTTCGGGTAAGCTAAGTGGAACGATCACGAACCTGATATTGGGTACAGTTGAAGCAGTGCCAGCAGCATCTCTCGCCCTCCACGTACTTCTTTGCCTGGCCGACTTCGCAGGGTAGCGAGCACACGCTTTCGGGCGGTTGGGGGTGTCCAAGTTTAAATTGGATTTCTGCAAGGAATATTCAAGTAGCTAGCAAACAGGGGCTGCGAATTCGATTCCGGGGCGAGGCCACCGGCTAACAGAAAGGAAAAAAAATATCGGGTTGGAAAGAGACAGTGACGGAAGGGGGATGATGGCTAGTTTGAGCTCACCGGACATGTTCAGTCGTAACTCGCCCTCGAGATATTTGCCGACCCGGACCCATTTGTATTTGCCCGGCTCGGTCTGCTTGAAGTGGATGATGTTGTATCTGGCAGGCCCGTCCCCGTTCTTGTCGAATTTGAACCTGTCGCCGCTCAAACCTTGAAGCAGAGCTTGAAATGCACACCCGGAGAAACGTACTCTTATTATCTCTAGCCCTTCGCCGTCTCTCTTTGTTCCTCGGCCAGCCCGGATTAAATTGGAAAGTCTCCAAGAATAAATGAAGTGGCTATTGGATTGTCGGAAGTCTTTTCTCTCTGCTCACGATCGACGGTTCTGTTCGAAAACTTCGCCATAACGCGGTAGAACGCGCGACATTCTTGTAGATTCTAATCGGGCCGCGGATCTTTCCGCGCATGTTCGTCTTTCGGGAGTAGATTAGGAGCACCGCGTCAGGGAAAAATTGACTTTTCTTACGGATGGAATTGCTGCATCAATAGCAGTCATTCATTTTCTCAGGACAACTGGTTCAGTAATTTTGTAGATCTATACGTTCAAACCTCCTTAACCCTAGAACGACCCCGTTGGGCTGCCGGCGACCCCACACGATTTTTAAATTTTCCGCAAACGTGTAAGTAAATACTAAAACATTGAAGTTTTCCTTGTCTTTCTAACTCTTGTCGTACCTCGTATTTTATATTTTAATAATAATAAATAATATTTTCATTGCTAAGATTTTATTTTGAGTCGCTCGATGCCACTTATGCCGAAAAATGGAAGGCGGTTGTTCCAGGGTTAAGGAGATTTTAATTTTATACAACAATTTTGTGCGTATAATTAGAATAAATTCGATGTCAAGCCAATTTTTATTTGAGCAATTATTAATTGTAATGAATCGAAGCAGAGGTCCAATGAGGATGCACAGTGTCAAAGGGCTAAAGATATTTTTAATTGTCGAAGAATCTTGCAGAGAATTTCTAATATTGTTTTAAGTGTTCAAAATTGTTAAACATATTGAGCTTTTATGGACTTTCAATAGCAATACTCGTTCGAGAATGACGACTACGTTTGACACCTCTCTGTTTTGGCAGAGACAACTCGACCTTAAATGCATCACCTTCGAAATCCACTTTGTGTAGATACTTGAGCAGTTCGGTTCCCTTGGTGGGCTTCATGGCATCGCATAACCCTGGCTTTCCGAAGCAAAGATCCTCATGCATGGCCCTAAAATTGAAGAGAAGATTGGTATGCCTGCCATGTTCTTCTTTTTTTTTAAATAAATTGCATCAAAATAGAATGCATCCAAATAACATGCATCCAAATAGAGTGCATCTAAATAGAATGCATCTAAATAGAATGCATCTAAATAAAATGTATTCAAATAAAATGTATTCCAATAACATGCATTCAAATAAAATTAATCCAAATAAAATGTATTTAAATAGGATGCATCAAAATAAAATGTACTCAAATAAGATGCATCAAAATAAAATGCACTTACATAAAACTAATCCAAATAAAGTGTATTCAAATAAGATGCATCCAAATGAAATGTACACTGGAAAATAAAAAAAAAGTTTATAAATTTTTAGATTATAGCTTGTTACTTGAACGCATAAACGAACGCCATGACTGCATCGGAGACGAACTGCAGCTGGTCCTCGAACGCAGTGTTCTGTTTCGTTAAACGCTCCTTCGTCGTGCAGACTTCTGTGTATTTCTGGTTGTACGGAGTTTTCGATGCGTTTGGATATCTGCATTTGAAGTGGTCTTCCCAGAATTCTAAAATTATTTGATAAGAGACTGTAATGTTGGTTGTTCAAAGCACAAATCGTTTTCACCCAGTTTTTCTTAGTTTCATTCGAACAAATTTCGAAAAATTCGCGGGGCTCCGTTAGCTAAATTTAACTAGCCTATATTTAATATTTATTGCTACCGACTTTGTAGATGAAAATCAATTTTACATTTCATTCCTGTTTTTACCTCGCAAAAAGAGACATAATTTCTCATAGATTCGCTCATAACCGGCGCAATTTCCACAATTTAATGAAGCAGAGATCGAAATGTTAAGATTTGTAATGCAGGATACTCTTTCAATCAGTTATGCATTTTACGAATCTAAAATACTAAATAGTACTAAACCGAGAAGCTAAATATTGGTTGGAAGATTAATTTTTATGTTCAAACAGTTTCATCCCTCGTTCGCGGGAGCTGTGGTGCTCGAGGTGTTCGCAAAGTTTTCACGAGAGCATCATAATTTTCGCAATTGGAGGGTACAGATTACGGTCTCGGGGTATTCGTGAAGTCGTGAAAAGCTGTTGCGTTCGCGAAGTAATACTTGCCGCGAGGAAGCGCGGGATAAAGTGGGTGTTAAGTTTAGCGACATGTCGGCCCTTTAGACGCACGATTGCGGCCGCTTCCGAAGTTAGAGCTATCTAAAGTTTAATGAAGCTCGCGTGTTTCAGTCATTCGCTCACCGACAAACCACGGATTCCTTCGGTTGTTCTCGACGGTCAGATTCAGGAAGTACTCCTCGAACCCCCTGACAGGATTGGCTTGAGGTTGAACCGATAGGGTACCTTCGACTTCCGGCTCGTTACCATTACTGACTAACCCCCTGGCGCTCCAGCCATCGCTGCCGATCCACGAGAATGCGCCGGTTGCATTGCAACGTCTAACGGCCCTCATAACTCCGGCAACTTCTTGATCCGAGCCGAATATGATGCAGCCTGTATGCAACAAATTCGACCGAGTTAGTTGACCAACGTAGTTACAATTAACAGAATTCCGTCGACCAATTACACACGCCCAACGAACTTCCTTTTGCGTTCTGATTGGTGGTTCTTATACCTTACTTTATCACGACTGATCTTTATGCAAGATAAATCAATTGAATCGATATAATTATTTTTATAATTTTGAAATAACAAAACACCGTTCTCATAATTTTCTTGTTCGTGTGCTCGGTTTTGTCAAAACAATTGAATGTTTATGGTGTTATTCAAATATATAATTGCTTCATTTGATGTTACAAAATCTGATTCTTTCCTTCCATTGATATTTGAACTGGAAATGGTATGTAAATCACTATTTAAACTGAAACTTTGTCGTATCCTTAAATACATAGTTATTCATCTTTTGACGAAACTGATTCCTTTTTATTCATTTATTTGCAGTTTTTCTGGTACATTTTAGTGTGCCCTATTCTTAGTCGAGTCAGTACGATTTCTTTTCTTTTTATGAAAAATACAGCTGGGTTGGTAAAGAATATTCTCACTCTGAGTTCTTGTATGGATAAAAAACTAGAACGAATCCATTCGTTGTTCCGCTTACGTAAAATATTTAAAAATGATTTTTATTTGTGCATACATATGTGAAATATATGACTCGGATTGATTCACCACAGTTGTACTATGTATGTTAGAGATTCTGACGAATTTTCGCCATGTTTCAGTTGAGTTAAAATGATATTAATCCCGACGAAATTCAGACGTCATAACGCCATAAAATCGCCAGTCTAATTATCTGTACCGTAGATCGTTAACCGTTCGCCGTCGCAAGACTGACAATTAATCTCGGAAACGACAGTGCTTATAAGGCAGCCTTAGGTTCCATTGAAACCGGTGCACCGGCTCTCGATAAAGTCCCGTGTAATCTAGATTCCCGTAGGATTAACCCTGCGAAGTACGGGCAGCCCTTTTATAGCCGGCTTTCAATGAAGCTTTATCACGTTCTGGATTGATGACGAACGACCGGAAGTTCTCCGGAGTTGTCGTCTAATAAAGAGCACACTTCAATATTGTCTCAGCAGAGAAGATTATTCATCGAATAATTATTCTCCTACGGTGCTATTCACTCCTCTCGTAATGGAACATACGATCCAAGATGATCGTTGAAAGCAGTCGATGAATCGATCAGAGGCGAGGAGTAACGGCGGATCACTCGCATCAATGGCGAATCACTCGCATCAATGGCGAGTGGCACAGAGTCATCGCTTATAACAGACGTAAATTGAGCTCGCGCCTGAAGTAACACCAGACTCCGTCAAATACCGAACACAGACTTACTAACTGCGATTTCTCGAGGTAATTGCGAGCTCCGTGAATCGTCTCCGGTAATTAACGGTTGGAAAATCACACGAACACCGCACCAAGCTTCTTCAGTCCAAGCCTCGTTCATCATACGATTGGAATACCGCGGAATTCTAAATTGCGAATTTTGTCTTAACAATATAAAATAATAAGTTTCAACATTATTCACTGGATTCTAAAAAAATTTGTACAGAAAGCATTTTTCTGTACTTAACCAGTCAGCTGTTTTTGATGATTATACTTGTCACGGAGAATATATAAAAAAAGTTACAATTTCTTGTTCAAATTCCAAATTGTAGTGAAAACTAAAATATATCCGATAATTATATCAACGAATTTTAAGTATTAATTAACATCTAGGTAAGATTAGGATATTTATAAATATCTATGAGGAAAATAGATATGTAATATCTATGGGTAATCTATGAGTATAACTACCTATAGGGGACCTATAGGGGACCTTAGATAATTGCTAATAACCCCGTGGGAGTTCTATCAGGAACTGTAAAACCTACATATGTCGCAGGATTAACTAGCCAAGGGTTGCACAATGAAGCCTCAGTGAAGAAATGTTGATTCAGTGTTTTCCTTGCTTAGAACGAATTATAAAGATCTAAAGGTCTAAAATCGTGAAGCCTTGTGAACCGAAAGAGGAAGCTCTCATGTATCATGGCGTTTGATACGAATTTATGTTCGGGGACATTTCGAGTAGGATAGTATAGGCTGGTTACGACCGATTCTACGCGCGAGGGACGCAGCATAATCGATTGGCAAATATTTAATATCCGTTGAAATATGCCCTGGTATGGGATTTGATATACGCCGGAACAAAAGGCTGAGCGCCTTTTGCTGTGAACACGAGGGATATTTTATCCGGTGTTGGCCAAGAATAAAGTTTCCCGGTACGTTATTAATTGTGATTCTTTATTGGACGATGCAGGCTCGATTTTTCACCAGGTAGCTGCGACCATTTTTCTGGATGTACATACACGTGCAATCAGTCTTTTTGACACGATAGAGTCGTCTTTTCCTAAACTTTTCCTAGTTTATTGGAATTACAAAAGCTGACCATTTTCATTTTAAGGAAATATATTTTTCGGAATTGTTTCAGATTTGTTTGATCAGTTTTTGTATTTATTGTTTGGCAGGAATAGTCGAACTATAAAGAATTGTCTCGGTTGCGTTTTAAACGTTTTTATTTGTAAACTGATCAAACAATTGTCAGAAGGATTAGTATTGTTTATTTCATCACAATTTCTGTAGTTCGAAGTTCAAGCTTTAGATTTTTATTGCTTCTAGAGAGGTACGAAAGTGTTCCATATAATATTGTACTTAAACATAGATCAAAATGTGCAAGTATCTTTTTGTTAGCATTTAAAGAACAGTCGAAAAAAGCAAAGCTCGGTATCCCACATACAATTGTGTTAATCAGGAGCTTAGACTGCATAAGTACCGAGCTTTTCGAGATTCCAACAATAGAACCTCACTTAGCCATATTAAAAAGGGTAAAATAATTGACTTTACTTTCCCAAATATTTTTAAATTCTTTTTCAACACTTGTTCAAATTTAAATAATTCATTTTCAAATCAATAATAAAACATATTATACATTATAATAATTTTGTAAATTACATAATATAGATGCAGCTAATAAATACGAATAATAAGTACAAATAAAATTTCCAATCTCAATTAATAGCCTTAAAAAAGGTACAATAATTAATTTCACTTTTCCAAATACTTTTCAATTTTTCCTCAATACTTATTCAAAGTTGAATAATTTATTTTAAACTCAATACTAATACAAATTATATATTTAATCATTGCGTATATTAAATGAAATACTTTTTAATCTCAATTAAAAGTACAATAGTACAATAGTTAAATTTAGTTCTCCAAATATTTTAAAATTCTTTCTCAATACTTATTCAAATATAAACAATTTATTTTAAAATCAGTAATACATATTTAATTATTTCGTATATGAAATAAAATACTTTCTAATTATATAGATTCCATTATATATGGAAAACAAAAGTTATTCACTGTACTTATTAGAGCAGACGATATAATCTCGCGTTCACCGATATCAAATTTTGGAACAGCTCAGAAGCATCCGGTACAATGAATATCTTGGGGTAGAGTGTTATTACAGTTCACTGCTGGGCGACGTTAAAGGGACTAGGGGAGACTGAACATTAGGAACGGGCAACGATGGACAGGGATAGGAGCGGATGGGAACTACACAGTTTAAAAGTTAGAGGAGGGTCCGACGATCGCTGGGGCTCCCCCGACGAGCATCCCGACCCCTTGAAACGGAACACCCGTCGCTAAATCCTAACTGGCATCATCCTTTCCTGTTATTATAATTTCAACTTTGTATGCATGAACACTGGTAACTTTATAGATTTTCCGCTACATCGATGCCTTCATCTCTGCGGGGCTGCAGTGACCGTAGCAATCATTTTCGACGGTGTTACGTATCGTTACTGCGAATCACCGTGGATTACAAAAAGTCGTGCTAACCTTTCGTATTCGGGAATGGACGGAAGATGACGATGATGGCAGAACAATAGCGAATTGATTACGGTAGTTTATGTACTACATGTGACGTTTATGCATAGAAAATGTGCACAGTGTTTAGTTATGATTATAATATTATCATAACATGATTATAATATTATAATAACATGATTATAATATTATCATAACATGACTATTATAACATGTAGTGTAACGAGTAGAGTGCGTATTTTTATGTAAAATAAAAATTCTCTGAATTTATTAGAACACACGAGAGTTACACATTTATTTATTTCTGAATCACTTTAATAAGTTCAAAATAATGCAACAGTATCTTTAAATTCTTGAAACATTTTCATTGTTCCGAATTTAATCTACTGAATTTATCACAAATTCTTGAAACATTTTCATTGTTCCGAATTTAATCTACTGAATTTATCACAAATGCATAAAATTCTGAATACGACGACGAGCAATATTTTAATATGTTACAAAATATTCACTACATACATATATGTATATAAAATGCTTTCCATAATTATTGCGATACATTATAGTTCACGTAATAATAAATTACGAGCATTTTTTACAAATTGAACGTTGTTGACTAGTGACATACAGTTTTTTAAGTTTTCATTAGATGCTCAGATAGCAAAGTTAAAAAACGCGAGATTCTTATATTTTTCTTTATTCCAACCAATTGCAATATAGAAAAAAATTATGTAAACCAGTTTATCTAACATCTCAACAAAATACAAGTCATTTGGTCCACTTTTAAAAAAGCTATGGCGTTTCAAAAGCTATTTCTTAACTTTTGCCCGTAAGTGTACGTGGCCGAAAGAATTCAGTAATTTAAACAAACTGTCTCCCGCTTAAATATTATCCTCCGCGTAAAGCACATTGTTGACTCGTCTGCGTAGATTGCGTAGATCGACGAGGATGATATATAGCCTAGAAATCGGGTCCCTCACTGAGTCGGGACATTATAAAGTTCAGCGCCGAGGAGCAAAATAAGGCTTTGACAAATCGGCGAGAATTCAACTGGTATAAATCGTTCGCGAGCACGACGGAATCCAAACAATCCAACAGGCTCCCTCGATTAATTATGGGAGCGACGCGTCCGTCAGCTGCAGAGCCGGGCACGCGTGCCGAAAAAATATGATCGCGGAATGATTCCGGTCCGTATCGCTCCGCGCGGAAATTGGGGATGACACTGACATATAGGAAGTCTAAAGCCAGATTTAATAGACAGTTGTCAGGAGCGGGTGAAAAACAGTGAGCGCATATCCGAGCAGTCGTTACCCATCGATGGATAAATCGTTTCGGGAGCCCCGGGATGACGTACCGGCGATAGCACATTTTTCAGCGGGATCGGCTCCCTTAAGAGAGGATTTTTCGAGTCGCCGAAAATTTTCACACATAAATCCAGCCCGCCCGGCAACTTGCCACGCGGTTTGTCACTGTATTTACATGACAAATCGCGGCTGGTGGCGCGATCGATCGATCGGAACGGGACACGTCCCGGTGGAATCATCCCGTACACCGGAAATAGAAAACCGGGAACTGCGAAACAATCGGCTACGGCGGCACGTTTAACCGTGTCAGTAGTTCTGGATCAGCGCTGTCCACAGGTGGGGTTATCGAGATACTTTATACACCTGCCATCTGCTGCGGTGATAGAGAACGCTGGTGTGCGGTAATCATCGTTGGGGATGGCTCTTTTTTAACCTCCGTGCGATCGAAACTTGACATTTCTGGCACGAAAATTGAACTGAGCAGGCTGGTTGTCCCAATTTATCATCAGTTTGCATTTCAGGAATTATTATAAATATTAGGATTATCCAGCAGTCGGGAAAGGAATATTTTTATTTAAACATTTGTACGCGATTCTTGCATAAGTCGGGACTAAACGGAAAACAAGATAAGCGGTAAAAAACTTTAGAAGCTCCGCAGTCGCGTCGGAAAATATGTTAACATATTTTCAGACGGAATAATTTTTTGAAAGCTGCTTCTAGTTGCTTGAATTTTCTTGAAATGTTGGACCGAGCAGTTTTCCAGAGTATAAATAAATTTGTTGAGACTGTAATTCGTTGGAATGAAGGAAAGCTTTAAAAAAGCGATGTTCTTTCAACGTTGTTGTCCGAGCTCACAATGAAAATTTCAAAAGTGCGTTTTGTAGATCTGGGTAGGTTATTAAACATGCTGAAAATTTTACTGAAATCTGTCTCGACCACAGTAATTAAAAGCTCGCTTGACCTCTCTCCGTTGAGATTTTCCTCCAAAATAGAACCATCTTCCAGACAAAGCTGCACTAACAAGCACTGGTAGCAGTAAAAAGGATGGAACATAGACGCTCTCTGGTACAGCGCATGACACTTCGCTTAGCCTCGGTTTCCTTGACAACAAAGCTGCAGGAGACAAATCGCCATTCCCTCTAAACGGAGCTAAGACAACCCGGAGGAGCCTTGAGGACACTTTGTCATTAGTACCGCAGCCAACAATGTAGCAATCCTTTCTGAATGAATAAACCCGAGGCTTAGAATAAAACTTGCCCCCACGAGGGTCTCTCTCCACAGAAAATTCTACCGAGGAAATGGTTAATGCGACGCGTCTGCACTTTCGTTGCAGTAAGTAGAAACTGCGCGCGACGAACAGGCACATTCGACAAATCGTTTTCTGTCTTCCGCGGCGTTCGATGTAAATCCTGTTCATTATTTGAACGAATTATTTGTACTGGTCTCGCGCGTTATTTATACTCGATTGTCTAGGGAACGAAAATTTCGGTCGCAGCACGACTTCGGTAACAGTCGGTAGTATATTTGCCGCCGCACTAGCTGCATTATCGGAGTCAGTCGAACTCGCTCGAGCCGACAGTTTGTCAGATAAAACCTGAAGCTCGGAAATTTCATCGACTCGGCCCAAGTTTCCGATCCGTGCGGACGGAACTGCCATTGCAGGAATTGTACCGTTTCGATATCCTACTTCCGATCGTTCCGAGAAATCGTGGTCGATCTAGGAATTTTCCGAAATTCAGATCCGGATGATCGAGCGCTGTATTTGAAAGGAAATCACGTAGTGCGGAGAGGCAAGTACGCGATATTTATCAGCACTCTAATCATTCCGTATCCCAAGCTTCGAATATTTGACGAATCCTTGGTTAATTTTATCTGATTACTATAAGGCAACCTCGACCTGTTTAGTATGTTTTGATGACTCGGTATTTTCTTTTTAATTGCAGACGTTGTGTTAATTGTTATTTATCTGATCATGGTATTTGTTCATTCCATTTGTCCGATCATAGTATTTGCTCGTTCTATTCGTCTAATCATATGTCAGATCTTATTCTGCTGGTCTCACCACAAGATAGGATGATTCTATTTGTCTGATCATTATCTAGGCTCTGTTCTATTTGTCTTGACATATACCAGCTCGTATTCACTTGTCTGGCCACAAACCAGATCTTAATCTGTTTGCCTCGCCATTAGCTAGGCCCTACTGTATTGTTTTGACAAATTTAATATATAACTTGCATTTGAGTCTTTTAAATATTGACTGCCTATGTATTCTTTGTCCTACATAAACGTTCTTATTATACTGTTTTTATTTATACTTATTATAATATTATACTTATTGAGCCAAATATCG
>CM052165.1:1588946-1599236 GCA_028455555.1 Augochlorella aurata
ATTTCACGAGATTTGTAAGTAATGGATATTTAGAGGTCAACACGGTACCGATAAATATCGATATGAGGAAATTGTGCGCCGTTTGACTGTTCCAAGCAGAAGGCAGGGACGCGCGAAAACGTTTCTGTAAACCAATTAACGTGTACGTCGCACTCTTAATGGACACAGCTCGCGCGAGAACGTCAAATACGTTCGAATGGAATTCCTCGCGACCGTCGGACGTGGTCAAGCGCTTGGAAAATTTGGTTGCGTGGAAATTTCGCGAGTCTCACCTACGCGAATTTGCGTATTTCTGCTGCCCCGGGCGTTGTTTACCCGCAAGGTGCCAAAGGTTTCTGAAGAATAACTTTCCGATGATTACTCATCTACGTTGGAAATCCTCCCTTCAATGGAATGATGTATTTTTTAATACGCCAATGAATGCAATTATAAAAATGTATTAACCTACTTCTGTCGATAAATTGATAGTTCAGAAGATATTCCAATTTGAATAACTGTGAGTCGCCCATTACTGTCGCATTTTAAAAATACGGTTTAATAAAATTACGTAGAATTATGTAGAACATTATATAGAATATTATATACAAAGTGAAAGACAGATGCTTGAATATGTTACATTTTCCATGCATATTTTACCCGCGCGCTTTTCATCCTCGTTTCTCTTTGTAACAATCGATGAACCGTAAATGGACTGCATAATTTATGCGTTTATAGCAAAAAGGTGCGCGGACCATGTAATAGTGAGAACTTTGTTCAAGAATAACGTTTTACAATGAACGTATAATTATAATTTAACATCAGCAATTAAGAGTTAATTTCTGCAACGCAGAAGACTGTTTATATAACTCGTGAAACGCTTATGCAGTATGAAAACCGAGGTCCGTGCGTGCGATTTTAGAAAGTGGTTCATATTATCCGAAACTGCCATGCTTCGTGGTGAAAATGCGATCAAAACGGTAAAGTAGAAAGGATGTGCACGGCGGGGATGGAAAAGTGCAACTGCACATTCCAATTTCGGTTTATCCGCAGCAGAAACGGCTGCACCGGCAACGACGGATTTTTCGAGAAGAATCGCGAGTGCATTGTTGTTCCCGAATTCCTGGGACGCAGACATTTCCAGTCTGCCACGTTTTAGCCTTGTAAGATGAAACGTACAAGCGTACTCGCAACAATAACTTACAGAAGAACAACTTAATTTGCCTGGAACACGAGTGGAAACGCAGAAGCAGAGGGAGAGCACGTAGGGCATTAGGGACGGTGATATTTAAGTCTGAATAGCGCGGCGTGCTCTGCAAGTATTTTATGCACTGCTGGAGTGATGCAGCTGCAACGAGCACGCGCATGAAATTTCTTAGGATGCGCATCCGACAGCCTCTTTCGCGTCGCGGCTGTAATGGCTTTCATCTTCGCTGTGGACGACCGTTGCTCGAGCACTTAAACGAACAAATGGAAGTTATTCATTTCTGAACTTCAATACTACGAATCATGGTGTCATTACGCGTTAATGCATCTCCGCGATGCACGCGTCCTTGCCGCTTCTTTCTCTTCTCCCGTCCGCCTTTTCTTTATATTGAAACCGAGGCGAAGCTTCCAGAATGAGCAACAAAATTGATTAACGACTGAAATTATGATTCGCCGTTCATCAGAATCAGTTAGTTAGAATGAGTTACCCATTTATGGCAAAAATGGGTGGTTAAAATTGAAAACTGTGAAAGGCTTAAAATGAATTATGAACGATGGTCTACCAATTTCAACTTATTAAAATGATTAAAAAGAGAAATGAAATTATACTTGATTCATTTGTCTCGCAATCGATGCAAACAATTTTTATTTTGCATAAAGATCCGCAGTCTGGTCGTAGCTTTTGTTAGGTACGTTACACGAAAATATTTTCATTAATTATGTATCGATTCTTAGTTAGAATTCCCAGTTCATTATTACTCATTAGTCGTCATTAGTGATAATTGTTCATAATCGTTAGTCATTAATAATTTATATTAGTATTACGCCCGGAAATTATCGGGCATGATTTACCGACACCGGATAAAGTGTCGGACAAACACTTTGAAATTAGGTTAGTTATTAAGGCGAATTCTCATTTGTTCATATAATACGTTCACTTATACCAGCGACCATTGTAAGTCCATATTATTAATAATTGTTGTTCACTTACGTACGAATAAATTCCTGTTCTATTGTTCTACTCCATTAACGTAAATAAAATCATTTTGTTCTTACAATAAATATAATAATTTCAAAAGGTTAATAAAACGATGTTGATAACACAGCTTCGCATGCATTTGCACAGACATTTTCGAATAATCCTTTAATCAGCGACCCCTAGATCCTCTTTGCATCAGAATCTTCTAGCAGAAAATTGGAAAACTGTTGTATAAATTTTATACGTTGAAACAGTTTACGAAACGGAGTTAATGAAACAGTCTTCGTCGTCGTAGGACAGTCGATGAATAATCGTTTAGCAGTGGCGAGTTTTCTAAACAAGCCTCGGGTTGTTTAAGCTCGTTCATTCCAAGGGCTCCTTCATTTCCCTCTGTATTTGTTACAGAAATCGAGAAACTGGACTAGTAACGATCTTAGGGCGCGTTATTTATATTTCACGGAGCGTGTTATTTATTTTACCGATCGAAATGGTAATAAAGACATCACGTTCCGAACGAGCCAATATTTTCCTCTGATTGCTATCGAGAAATTGCACGACGACGACTCCCAGCCATCCGTTCGAGATGTCTCCCCTTGGACGGGGTCGAAGGAACAACGGGTTGACACGCATAAATCAGGCCCGGAAAGCAATCTCCAATCCTCATTGTTGTTTACGAACGAACACAATGCGAAAAATTCCATGGAGACCGCAGGGAACTCGGCGAAATCGAACGGTGAAGTGTACATAAGTCAGTGCGCGGGTTACTTTATAAGGTGCCAAGTGCAATGCGGCAGCTGCAGCGCTAATAAAATTCTCAGCGCCTCGGGAAAGAAAATTTTTAAATGCTTAGATCAACTAATATTAATGCCCTATATATAGAAACTTTGAAAATAATATATTTGCACGATGTCTTTTTTGTTTTGCAGTTCGATACACTTATGCACGGCAATGTACGTTGCACTGGGAAGTACCTTATCAAAGTACCTTCATTCGATGAAGAATATTTCCTCACTCTTTTATGCAACAATATAAACTGACTGTATATAGGCTTTATGTATTTTTATAGTTTATATTTATATTTTATATTTTGGTAAACTATAATTATGGAGTGTTATTAAAGCTTGCGTTTCTTAATTAGCTTCATTGAAAAATAAGAGGATTAAATGCAGATCAGTGAGGACAGTCGAACAGTTTATTTTTAAACAAATAAACTGTAACATATATGGCTAAGTAGCTCCTATATCCTGTAAGTAATGCAAACAATTTTTATTCCACATAAAAATCCGCAGTCGAGTGACAATTTACAGTTCAACCAAGAACATTGATAATTATTATTATCATCAAAATCATTAAGATTTCCTTTTCATTTATACATATTAATTTACATAATTTGATTTAATAACTGTGGACTAACTTGATAGTTTGACTCATGGATTATTGTAGTGTTCGAACAACTTATCGAGAAACTCTTGACTGTCGATCTTCGATTTCTCATGAGCTATTAGCGGCAAATAAATTGTTAAAAATCGAAGGCGAACGGGACGGCGAAAATAAAAATAAAAATCGAGTGTATCCGTGGGAACGTGTTAACCAGTATCTGGGTCAATGGCGCTCGTTGCCCGTACAACTGTCCATTGTTCCGCGGACGGAGTGCACGTGACGAGTCGCGATAAATTACAAGTCGTGTACCTTGGCCTCCGAACTTGAATATTCGGCGCGTTCGCGGGGCGGCCGTCGTCGTCCTCGCCCGGCAGTTTTCACTCTCGAGCGGGCCAGAGCCCACGGCCACTTTTGTGGGTCGTGTTGAAATTCAATTTACCTGTGAACGCCAATTTCGCTCCATTACAAGGCATCCATTACAGCGGCGGCACGCGGCGGCGAAGAGCGACGGCGAAAATATAAGATTGCCTGAGAAACTGTCCGCCGAGACCAGGAAGCGAAAACCTCGCCTCTCGTGTTGCGAATCTGAATATTTATCAGGCTCTGGGAACCTTTCGCATTTCCCCTTGTAGTTTCACCCTTGTGCGTTACAACTGGTGTGAAACGAGTCGGTGATTGTACACTTGGCGCATCTTTATTGTGTCTGCCGTGGTTACATTGTTGTGCATTTTTATCGATTGCATTCTACCTTGCGATCTATTTTTATTTCGTCGCTGCTGATGGCAGCACCTTTCGCTTTAACGGAATTTTTTGTTCGTTTTGAACATCGTCATTTGAGCTTTTTTCAGGACTTGCGAGTTCATTTTACGAATACTATTTTTGGGAAATTAATTATTATCGAGACATTAAGAGTCCATGATTTTTGCTTATCTTTAATTTTCTTGACCATTCTATAATCTTGTGAGAAGATTACGGCAAGATTTTTTCTAACGGGACCATAAATTAGTATCGTCGAAATTTCTACAAATTATATTCCATGCTTGTTATTGTGTATGTTCATGTTCGTTCATTTTATTCGTATTTTTTTATTAGCCATTCGACTATTTCAATTTTTAAATAGCCTGTGAGTTTCTCGATCATTCTATGATCTAATTTTTTGAAAATGAAATACAATTCTTTTTACCGTGTATTTTCCTATTTATTTATTTTACTCATTTTTGTTTAATTATTTTATTAGCCGTTTCTTTATTATAATTTCTAAATAAGTATTTTCTCGCCCTTTTTCGTTTTCATTTCTTCTTACACATCCCTCGATCGTTTAAAAAATTGAATCATAACATCGGAATGGCTGAACATTATGCGACTGATTTAGCTAAACAAATTTAATTATTCACGTAGAATATCTACGAACAATAACACGCTACAATTTGGTTCCAATATTAATTATAGCGACGCGAATCAATTTCAGGTATCGGTGGCAGAAATTGCAGGATTCGCCGGAGCATCATCGGTTATTCTATTTTTGCAAGATGCACTTATAGCCTCCTGTTGACACTGCTAAGGTTCGCCCCACGTTCTCGAGACTTTCTGCGGAACATCGCAGGGAAAATAGCAGTCTACGGGAAGCGCGAGTGGAACGAGAACGGCGAACCAGGTTCTGCTGAATATTTATTACCATCCTAGAGTCTTTCGTCTTCCAGCTGCAGCCCGTCATTGTAGCGGGAGATGGACGTCTCCCGCGTTACACGCCGTGCATCCTTCAATTGAAGTTGCAGGTTTTGCTCGAACTATTCGTCTAACGTCGTGTTTGACTTCCGCGTTACCTGGCGAATCTTGTCGGGCAATTAGCAGAAATTCCCCGGGAGGAAGACTCGTTGAATTTTATTCGCATAATTCGCGGAGTGCCGGCGAAGGATCGCGAAGTTTCTAATCCTTTTAAGCACGAAAGTATAATGGAAACAATTGCTGGAAAACGTATGCAGCTCCTTTTTGTGCCATTATTTTATTTAACTGTCTACCTGTTGCAATCTCTTTAATAAGACTTTTATACAATATATAATTCAATACGGAATATCAAAGTATACAGTCTTTTTAATCAAATTAATACAAAAATATAGTCAATTATTTTCCATAAAAGCATCTTCGTCATTTCAATAATTCTAAAATAACATATTGGAAACGATTAATTCGACAGACGGTGGCTTAATATTAATACTTTATCTACGGATGATGCTATTTGGCGTCAAATTAAAGTCTGTCATCGATAAACCCGTCGATAAGGTGTCAATGGACAGTATAATATTCTAATTTTATTTTTGCTAGTGAGAAATAATTTTGCGAAACTTCTGTTCTTTTTCTCTTGGACACGCTACGCTCGATTTTTTCCGCGAAATCGTCGTTACTAGTTTTTGCCTCGTATTTTGTTATCTGTCGGCGCGGAACCATCCCGTAAAAATCAATTTACAGGGAAACCTGTAATTGCGACGTTACACGATGGAGAGCCCGCAGAATGGTGTAACACATAGTAGCATGCGTGGAATATTTCCATCTTTTCCCGCGGTAGACCAGACATTTCAGGTATTCCACACAGAATGCGCCTCTTCTTTTATTCGCCGGCTAATGGAAACTGATGGAGGTATACTTCTTCCGAAGACTAGCAATGCTATCTGTGAGTAGTACCTTAAGATCCTGCAGTATACCGACTCCTGCAGGTTTACAGAAAAAGTTTGCCTTTGTAAGCATAGTCTCTGTAACACAGTGCTGCAACAATGCATTTTTCTTAATTTTAATGGACCTTTTCTCTTTCTATATTATGTACACTTAATTATACTCAAGTGTTCTCTATTTCATACAGACTTTCTTTTGCACATACTATGCACTTACTTACTATGCAGAGAATGTTCACATAAAATAAATTATTTAACACTTTCTCTATCAGCATCAGTAGCGTACATAGTTCTATTTATTGTGTTTATCATATTAAATACATCTCTTATAAAATATAATAAAAATGTCTATCTTGCTATGTGTTACAATTTTAAATAATTACACGACGTCCATATAAATACGCGTATTTTCTTGTAAGTTGAATTTATAATTACAAAATGTAGGTAAATGTAACTAACGAATTATATGACACTAAAATTATGCAGCACCCCAGGACGAAAAATGTTGAGGAAACAAGCCCAACAATTATGAACGTATATTCCAATATTCCCAATTTCCACTGCAACAAATGAAATTTTTCAAAAATCCGTCTACTTGAAAAGATATCACGCAACAGTCCGACCTTGGGGGTTGTTTTCACGTTCACAAAGGCAACCGACGATCGCTAACAAAAATATCGAATGTATTTCGTGTATTACAGGCGGCTTTCATTGAAATTGGCCACTTGTGCACCGCTTCTCCAGTTGATAAAATGAAAAGAAGGGCATTTCGACGTTAAGAATACCCCTCGATGAATTACCATTCACGCTCACGTGAGAAAGTGGCGCAGAGTTATCATCTATTTCAAGGAATCTCGCATGCATAGAAAACGGCATCCGTCCTGCAGCTGGCGTGACGGTAATATGGGCCATGCAAGGTCGGTCGTTATGTAGCCGCGTATTTCGAGAAGAAGCTAATTAGGTGTACGCCCGTTTTCTCCACCCTGCTCTCTCTTTCTCTCTCTCTCTCTATCTCCCTCCCTTGTATAACCCTCTTCTAGGAGGGGTTCTCTTGCGCCCCGTGAATTCTCCGTTCTCTTCATCATCCGAGGGTTGAACGCAAAATGTCGTGAAACCGTCTACATGCACGCGATTTAACGTGTCCGCAACGAAAACTGTTTGACAACCCCCAATGGAATCTCAGCGGCTCGTTAACGTCCGGATCAAGCGTGTCTATTCGCACGTCACCGATGGAATTCGGCTACGGGGAAACATACCGAAGTGACATCGGCTGATGCAATTTTAATGAGATCCGTTTCTTGCGACACTATGTTACACGCGCATTTTCCGTTTTTCCCGAATTTCATTCAGATTATAGTTCTAGAAGGAAACTTCAAACCTTTGCGCTCGAATGGCGTCTTGAGAAGCCAATGTGTAGCCAATTGTCGTTTAGTATTTCTACGTTTTCGAGTCAAATTTGATCGATGTATGTTAACAATAGTATTTGATAATAGTATTTTATTAATACAATGTTTTTACACTAATATCATATACAATATTTCTCTCAGTAACATAAAGCAACTTAGGTTTTAGATGCTCTTAGCATGGTTTAATAAAGAACTCATAAATGAGTGTAATTAGCTGATTCCCAAAGCTGTTCTAATAAATAATTGAAAACGTAAGCTAGATAATAATGTCCTCCAATAATCGTAATAAGTTGAAAATAATGTAATAACATCATCAAATTCTTTTAATGTCTCCATAGTCGGGTATTTGGCCTACCGATTTTCAAAATAAATCTTTAATTCCTCTGCCGCTCAGTACTGTCTATTATATCTCTGTATCTATTCATTTCCCTAATGAACCCCTAAAGTCCGCGCTCTAAATTCGCTGCTTGAAAAGGATCGACTACAAGGGGATCAACTGTATCAAAAAGTATCAGAATTCACAGCACCCTTCCTATTAATTAAAAACCGCAGTAAATTCCGCACAACGAAGCTACCGCGTTCCACTCAGCCAAACGCCGTGATTACGCTGGCTTTGCGGGGACTACCATTATCCCGTCATGCAACGATATTCGAAAGTAGCATATTCCACGCGAAAAGGATCCTATAAAATTGCATGGCATAAAACAAATATTATCGCGAGATGCGTCGGACCGCGGCTAAATTCATTGGATTTCGGTCGCAGATGACCATGCGCAATTGCAAATCGAATATTGAAAATTACGCGGATTATTGGAGGAAGAAAAAAAGAGGGAGAGAGAGGGGAACGCAACCACGGCGCCACAGCGATCGCAATAACGTTCCTGATCGCGAGGTACCGCCGGTTTTAATAGGACAACGAATATAATCGAATGCAACGTCGTCGCAATAATAACTCGTTCTCTCTCTCGCTCTGTCTCCCTCTCGCCCGACCGATCTCGGTCGTTTAATTTCGCAAATAACGAAACAAATTGCTCCAGGATAACGGCCTGCTACCAGCAAAAGATCAAATTTCATATAAAATGCTTGCGTGCGTTGGAGGGAGCAATAACGGATGGCTCGGTTGCCCGCGTTTTACCGATATGACACGCACCCGACATATTTCGACCGAGAAACGCCGCGCACGCAATGAAAGACCATTGTCTTTCAATTTTCAGACGCGATTAACGACTATTTGTTGTGCATTATATATATACATATTATTTTATACTTATATATATATTTATTAATATTGCATATTAATATTATTATATATTAATAATACTATACATCAATATTATTGTATATTAACCCTTTGCACTCGAAGCCATTTTAACTGTAAATCTAACCTTACTTTTCTGGCTTATAGTATTCCCATTTTATGTGGCGAAATGCATTTTATGCATATGAAATTGATTCTTCTAACTTACACTAACAGTTTTGCTTCTAACAACTCTTTAAATATAAATTTTTGTTAGTACAAACATTATTTTGGAACGTGATAAAACAATTTTAATGGTGTCCCAGAGTCACCACTCGAGTGCAAAGGGTTAATACTAAGGGTTAATTTTATAATTATATATGTTTATTTTATATGTGTTTATTAATATTAGGTATTAATATTATTATATATCAATATTATTATATATTAATAATACTATATATTATGTATTACTACTATTCTCTTTTATATAGATATATTTGTCAGTGTATGTATTCTTAACACGATACATATAATTTCTATTTCAATTGATTTAATTGACGGAAAACATCTTTGTTATATAACATTTTAGTCTTACTTTTACTTGTTGAACACACTGGCGACGTACGGAAAAATGCGAGACACCCTGTAGAATAGTGAAAGAGAAACGCCGGTGGTCTAGAAACGCAATGTCACGACATCTAAAAGGAACATTCGATAGAAACGTACGGATGCCTTCGTCGAGGACATTACTAAATGTTTTATTTCAAGGAAAGTGTTTTATTTCCTCCAGAAAATCGTGGACACGCGGTAATTAACCAGAAAGAGCGCGCGTAGGAGCATAATGTTTATCGATAGTATTATTCTTACTTCTCCCATAATTATCTCGTTAGCCGACCGCCGGGATGGTGATATTTTTTCTTGTTCCACGGTAATCCCTCGCGGATATATCTCCACCCCGGATTTTCTTCATTATTTTCCCTTTTGTGCGCCGATTTCGCGCGAGAACAATGAATTTCTTTCTTCGCGTCCCACGTCAGAAAAGAATTACGACCACACCAGGATAATCCAATCAGACTGTGGTATCGGCGCGCGGGACGATTGCAAGCGGGCTCATCATAACTGGTAATTATTATTAATCGTTGCTGAAGGAAATGTTCTTATCGGGGGAGAATGCTCGATTGGTCTGGAAAGCGGTACATTAATTTCTAATGTCTAATCTACTTTGGCATCTCGATGTGTTCGAAATAATCGATGTAACTTGACACAGATGAATACGAAGACGCAATCTTTAGATGTAGGTTATCAATTTTGTTATAGGTGTAGTCAGTTTTAGGTGGATCTTTATGCAAAATAAACATTTTTCTAATCAATTGTAGAAAGCAGAAGCTAAATAAAAAGTTACTTCTTCCTTTAATAATTTCGTTGAAGGACGAAATG
>CM052165.1:1608027-1619374 GCA_028455555.1 Augochlorella aurata
AGATCATATGTTACAAATTATCTTAGGATTTTCAGCCCAGTTTTAGACTGCGAATTTTCCGATAACATATAATATATATGAACTTATGATAACAATGACAAAGTTGTAAGTGAAACACCAAGCAGTGCACACATCGCATAGATTTAAGAATCAGTACATTCTTAGATAACTTCTGCCGTTCGTAATTCATTCAGACCATTTACATTTTGGCAATTAACAATCTTCCAATGATCCTGTCAATAAGTACAAATATTAACATCTTTAAAACGTCAGCTAGATCAAAAAGCGTCGCTCTAAAATTCCATTCGTATCAACGAACACACATCTTTAAAAAGATGTTCGAGGTAGAGACATACTAATTTCAGGTTACATGAAATCACGTGATATCATAGGCATGAAATCCGTTCATGTGTGAACAGGTTTAAAATAATAGATTTTAGGTAACAGATTTAAAATGATAGAGATTCGCACGTAGGCTCACTCTCCTCGAATTAATTTATTAATTTATTGATACTAGTAAATTTCGATTAAAAAGATATAACCCTACAAGACTCACCAAGTAAATCAAACCAGAAGGGGGCGGGACCAATCCCAGAGGGGGCGGAGCCAAACCCAAAGGTTCTCGCGTTTGCCTCCCATTGGCCCCCGTTTTTTGTTAATAACATTTCCGCTAAGGAGAAAGCTACTTCAAATGACCTCAGGAACCCCTCATTTTCCGGAGTTACAATAATTTTGAAACACCCTATATAATGCATAATGATCTGGTCTAACCATGTAAGTTACTTCTCATGTCATAGTAAATCGTCAACAAATTTACTCATAATTCCATGCGGAAATTGACTGTAAATGCTGTAAAAGTCGATAAAAAAAGACACTCTTCGAATATAACATGATTTCCCGAAATTTCACGTAACGTGACATTCTATGTTCCTACCGTTAGCATTGTTTAACGGATGAACGGACAGATTCGAACAATCGATCAATAGATCCTGTAGAGAACAAAAGTATTTTTGATCGACGTGTCGTTGTTCGGACAAAATTGTCGCAGCTCGTGCGTTCGTTGTCAATCCATTAATATTGAAATCAGTATGGCGGACGCGTATCAGCAGGTAATCTATAACGACAGGGAACGCGCAGCGCCGTTCATTTACATGCTTATTACACAAGGCAGCAATTACATCGCACGCGCTCGTTAATGCGTGTCGCCGTTTCAATCTAATGAAATCCATATTCGCTCTATACGATTTCGCGTCGCTCGTTCTCGAGACAACGTTGTCGCGTCGCCGATTGTCGGGAACTTCTTCATTCAGTTTACGGTGGAATTAACGGCTTTTCAGTGTTCCTATTGTTTTTCCGGCGGCTTTGACGGCCACGTTTAATTTCACGACGCGAACTGCTCCCATTGAGCATCCGGTTTAATTAGAGAAGTGGAAAGGAGGATTGCTCAGTTTGCGAATTAGCGGCTGACGTGCTTCTGGAATGCACAATGATCACCGGAGCGAGCGCGGTCTATTCTACGAGCGAGTGATTCAAAAATCTCGAGACCTGTCTCGAGACTGATTTTCTTCGCGCTTGTCACGTCGAAAAGTAAACATTTCCATGTGTTCGACGGATATGTCGTCGGTGAATTTTTAGACTGCACTAAGTGCATTCACTTAATCCAACCATTCTCATTTAAATATTTCCTAACGCACTTTCCTGCGTTTTATGCATTCAATACAGCATGCAATTATTGTCATAAAAAGTCGTAAAAAGAAATAAGGTTTCAAAAATGTTTCATGCAAAAGTTGATTCTGATTTACATTTAGAGAAACGAAGTTACTTTCCTAATAACCTTCAAATCGATCAACGACGAAAGATAAATAAAATAGTCCTATTTTCTCCTTGATATCGAATGGCTCGTTTTATTTTACATTTTCCCCAAAAATGTTAAGTATCTTCTAGATATTTGGATTCAAAGTTCTCAAATGGACACCGCGTATACTAAGGGTGAAACCTGGTAACAAAGCGAGACACGGAAAAGCCTCTAACCGCGGAAAAGGGTGGCAAAGCCGTGTCCCAGAGCGAAAAGCTGGCGGAATGAGTCGCGGTCGTAATCGCAGTCGCAGCGTCACGTTACGTTTCATTTCTATCGATCATGCAAGCCTTTGTTGTATTTATTTCACGGCTCCTTCGGCGCTGTTATTTTTTCTCCCGTGTTCCTCGAAAGCAATCGCCGCTTCGCATCGGCGCAGATATTTCAGCGACAGTTGCAGTTACAACTTCCGGTCGTTCGTCGGGTTTCCCTTTCGACCCAGCCCCGTTTTTCAACCAGGTGCTCGTCGCCCGGTGAACTATGCGCGCCAGATTCTCTATCATACAAGGGTATTCCCTAACAGTACTAGAAGTCCCAGAGCGGTCTTTGATTCCGGTATTCTATGGCCTTTCCATCAGGTCCAAGTACACGCACTCGGCATTGATTTCGGCTCCCTTTGAGCTGACTGCCTTCTATAGGAATCGGTGGTCCCATTCATGCCGCTGCTGGATCTTGTTCAAACACTGTTACGATCACATTTTTCGGACTTTAGTCGAGTTTGTTGTCGGGAAAAAATTCTGGTGATTTCGACTCGACTTAACCAGTTTTGTTCGGTCTGCTTTACATCGATTTTTTCAGTTGGATTTTCTACAGATTCATTAAAATATTTCTGTTTGTATCGATTTTTCTATTTCGTTTCAAGCTCCGATCCTATGAGTTCGGTTTTATTCATATTTTTGCAAGAGTTCAAAGTGAAATGGTTGTAATTTCGTAGAAACGTTCGGACACGGTCTCATTAATCAATTAATTAGTATTCTCGAAAATGTGACTTACGCCAATATAATTCTGATTTAGTACATGTTTAAGAGGACTTAAATATTTATGTACAAGTGTCAAGGCATTTTGAAATTTTTCTGATATCTTCAAACTTCTGTACTACATCCATTTTTGGCATAAGCGTGCAAAATGTATGTTTTGGTGATATATATGAAATCATCGCAGGGCCATAGTGCAATCAGAAGATTTGTATCGTCTGCAGCGTGTGCAAATTTCCACCAGTAGTTTGCCAATGTTTATTATAAGTGTTAAAACAGAAATTCCGCAAATTTTCGCAAGAAATGTGTACGAAGAAAATTTGTGAACTTTCACAAAAAAGTATGAAGAAAATTGGTGAATTTTTACCGAAAGTTTCTGTGAAGCAAGTGCGTTCAATTTTACTAAACGTGTGTACAGAGAAATTCTATGAATTTTTATAAGGAACGTCAAGGTTGTTTTCTCGCCTGATGTTTGTATGAAGCAAAAATGCAAATTTTTACCAGAAATGTGCAAATTTTTACCAGAAATGTACAAAACACCACATATAAGTATGAAGAAACATTGTGAATTTTCACACGAAATGCTTATAAAGAAAATTGGCGAATTTCCGCCAAACTTCCCCATGAAGCAAATGTGCAAATTTCCACCAAAATTGTGCAAATTTTCACCAGAAACGTGCAAAAAGAAATTTTATAAATTTTCGTTAGAAGTGTGCGAAATTTTACTAGAAACGTGCATCCACCCAAAAATTGTTCATTTTCACCAAAAATGCGTACAAAGCAAATGTGCGAATATCTACTAGAAATGTGTACGAAACAAATGCGCAAATATTAACTAGAAATAAATACAAAGCAAATTTCCACGAGAAATATGTACAGACGATCTTCGCGAGAGCCACGAAAAATGCTAACAAAGAAAATGCGGGAATTTCCGACGGAAACGTGGAAACGGAACTCGATTTTTCACTGTCTCGACGATCATTTTTAATGGGAAATATTGGTATCGAAATGCCCGTCGGTTGCAGAGAGCAGACCGCGCGGCGGGTTTCAAATAAAAGTTCCGAGGCGCGGTATGTCTATTTATTTAAAAGCGAATTAGTGTCACGAGGCCTCGATAAAATCTGTCGGTGGCCGGCGGATTTTCCGGGAGTCGGTGGGCTTGCGCTGTCCATCGCATTGTGCGGTGAAATGCATTGTTTGAGGGTTCCTCTGCGGCGGGATCGATCGTTCGTTTCGAAATTCACGCGAACCAGACCGCGTTTTTACACGTATCGACCTATTAACGCACGCCGGTAATTCGCCACCCATTTCTGCCGATAATTACGAGTATATACCGAATAATCATTGTGCGATCGCTTATCGGTCTATCAACAATTTACATTAAAATAGCGGATATACGCTGCCGAAACTCACCGTGGTGAAATATGCCAAAATCGTAGGAGAAAAACCGAATGCATTAGGATATCTCGAGCTATTTTTAATGATAAATTAAGTGATGAAACAGCCAATCGACTGCTTAATAGTATCGTTAACTAAAGGAATTATTATAGTTATCGAACAGCTGAAAACGAACAAAAATCCGTTCGATGAATTAATTCAACGAGATATGTTTTCCATTAGCGTTCCATTAGCTATTAAATATAAAGTTTTACATTTTACTTTGTTATATAAAGTTTTACATTTTACTTTGTTATATAAAATTATACATTTTACTTTGTATGTCAAATTTTACATTTTACTTTATTATGTAAAATTGTACATTTTACTTTATTATGCACAATTATACATTTTATCTTATTATATAAAATTACACAATTTACTTCATTATATAAAATTTTACTTTATCATATCGAATTGCACATTTTATGCTTTTAATTACATTTTATATTATTCTATAGAAAAGAAGTCGCTCTTCTCGATGCCGAATTTTCATCACAGTCGACGTACACGTTCGATTGCCATCCCGATTTCGGCATTTATTGTAATCAATGTTTGTTACAAATATTTGGCCCATGTGGTATTTAACAAGCTGCCGTAACTGCTACGCTACAATTGAATTGCACGGTCCTTTCACTTTTGAAGTGTTCATTACATTTCGTCGAAATTCCACCGAGCACCCTGAATACGTATTTCTATAAATAGATTCCGCAAGGAAATATTTCGCGTTTTCGGCGATTGTGATATTCAACAAACTGTTAAAGATTCGAATTAATTGGATTGCATCGCTGATTATTCATTCAGCCTGTATGGTATAGATGTTCGAGAGACGTGCAGGATTATTTTGCCGAATAATGGGCGTAAAACAGTCGTACGAATGATTGTCGACATTATCAAATTATTCGGAATACATTCTGACGCTCCGATTAATTTATTTGGAATTTCTGGGCATTGAAATGATTAAATTCTTTGCTTCACACTTGCGCGACGCGTTGTCTACGTTTCACCTCGATAATGTTCGATGAATGAATTAATATCTCACGCTGAAGAGTTCCTCGATGAATACCACGGTTTCGCGAATTTCAGATTCGCGTTTGTTTATTTTCGACGATTTTTTAAAACTCGAACCAATCAGTTTGATTTTATTTTAGTTGTCGGGAGCACTAGCTACGTAGGCCAATATTTGTCACGGGTATTATACTACTAGTCTTATAATTTTTTTCCTTTTTCTGTTTTTATTAGTATTTAATTTACACCACTGTCATTGTCACTATTACTTTTACATTATTACTATTACTTTCTCACTTTTTTTATTTCTACTTTTTCATTCCTTTGTACATTCTTTTTTACATTATATTCGATTTGAAAAAGTGCACGCTAATTTTGTCCACCGAATGTACTTGCAGGGATTCGATATGCTCGCAGAAACAATATCAAATTTTTGAAAACCGTCAAAGCACGTCCGATGACCTTCGAACGACAAAAATAGCATGGCTTCCAGGCCGGTTATAAGAATCCGCGAAAACGTGTCAAGTGACGTTTCGTTCTCGCGTAATGAGTGGCGTCCGCGTTCGGCCTATTTATGGAAATAACGCTAAACGCTCACCTTTATGCCGTAATTACTCTCCTCGTAGATGATTGATACGTATCTCCAGCCCATTTTCATTACGATGTCCACCATCGCTTTCACTTGATAGTGATCGCTCGGTATAGTGCGCGCGAAGTACTCGAACCGTTGCTTGTTCGACAGTTCCGGGCTCGTCGAGAAGAACGATACCTGGAATCATAGTAGACGTCCATTGTCAGTCAGAAACTGCTGAATATAGTTATCCATATTTATTTATAGAACGAACATTTCCTGACCAATAATTACTTTTATTTTAAAAATAGTCGGAAACGATTTCCACGGTCCGAAATAAGAAATAGAAAAGTACTCGTTGATCAAATTTCGAACAAACATCAGAAAATCATGGGAAAATAATTGTCGGAGCATCGTCAAAGTTTCGTTCGCGTAATTACGACACCGACTGTACGGGAACTATGTGACTGTAGCATAAATCGCGGGACTGATTAAGCAGAAAGTTTTACGCCTCGTCGAAGGCCAGCTGTTCCAATTTTCTGCACTGTAAAAGCCAGGCAAGGGTTCTACTGGGAAATTTAGGATGGTAATAAGGTTTTTTAATCAGCAGCTGCTGATATAGTGTTCGAAGGTGTCAGTGACTATCTTCGAGAACCTATTGCCCTAGAACATTCTAGTTAAAACTTGCCCTTATCGCGAGCTTTCAATTATCGTAGACGCTCGAGACTACTCCCTCCTTATCTAGCCTTATCTACCCGGCAAAATTAAAGGAAATAAGATCGAAATATCACCGCGAACCAGTTTATCGATCCACTTCGAAGAGTTTCTCGTTATGGGTTCTTCCACGAAACTCCCCATGCCGGCTAAAGCTTCCAATTAGCTCGCAGATATATCCCTTTCGACCCTCGCGAATTTGCATGAAATGCAAATAAGAATGGAAAGTACACTTAAATTAAGAATTATATCGGCCTAATCAAATTTATCTTCCGTTGTCTTGCGCCTTAAGCGGGCTCCTTCCGGGAGATTAAGCTGCTCGGGAAGTTTTTAACGAGGGTGTGGATTTTAGTCTTATAGAAATTTCATTCGGAGCCTCTTAATGAATCTTACTTTTTTATCATCGAGTTTTTGTTTTTGGAAGTTTGCTTGGCTTATTTTTGGATCGAATAAAATCCACGCCGAAAAATCTCGCTAAATTGTCATAGATGTACTATATTATCAGTTGAGTTGTAGCAAAGTATAATACAAATGCTTTTATTGCATTAATTGAAGAACGGATCGATTAATTTACAATATTCTATATTTTATCAGGTTAAAATGTAATATTTAAGAGAAAATCAAGTGTCTATTTCTAAAAATCGATTAATCGATGTACAGTTTTTATACAGCTCAGTTGTTTTATTACTTAACGAAAATTCTGACGTTCATTAATCGTTCTCTAAACATCTAAGTAGAGGAACAATTTCTTACATGAACTAGAAAGTTCCTCGTGGTGAACAGAAAATAATAATATACATAATTAACATCAGTATATAAGTTTCATAATACTTATCAAATATAATAAATAAAAATATCTGAAAATATCCCAGAAATCGTTCTAGAAATGAGTAAAATATCCGAAGAAGGTAAATATAACAGTGAAGCGCAGAAAAATGAAGTCCAGGAGAATGAGGTCCTTCGGAATACACCGGCAAATTAAGTTCTTCGCAAAATATTGGAAAATTTGACCGTTGAAATTCAGTGATTAATAAGAGTGCGCCGGGATAGGATTTAATTAAATTTTGGAGCCAGATGTGTAAATATTTAGGGATGAAGGGGGATGAAATTTTCATAAGCGTCGCGTGTTTTTGATGAAGCGAGAGATGTGACCGATGGCTGGGTCCACGGCCAGGTCTGAGGAAGTTTGATAAACATATTCCTCGTTGCCGAGGATTTGCCAGCTGGTAAAACATCAAGCGCGATGGATAAAATGGCGTGCAATGTCCTGTGGAGAATCCGGGGCCTGGCTCGCACCGCGGCAGAAGATAACGCGGACTCGTTTCTCGCTACATAAACTCATCTCCCACGGACACCGCTCGTAGACCCGCAAGAATACCACCAACGAACCAAAATCTTCCTCCCACACAAACACGTTGCTCGCAAACTCGGCTCGCTCGAACGCGTCACTTCATTATTGGCCGCGACAAACATCGAGAGAGCATCCGGAACCGCTCGATCGTGGCAAGTCCTCGTTCCGCGGGAAAATGGTTCGTTTAAAACGTTGGCGAAATAACGAAAAGCAACATCTATCCACCTGCACTGTTATTTACGCTATCGTTTAAAAATATTCCAACGTTTGGTGCGCTGGTATTTTAAAGAAATAAAAGTGAAGAAGCAAGCTGTTGCTAAAGAATATATTGTTTCATTATGACCAATATCGATAAAAAATATTTCATTCATTTGGGTAGCAAAATTTAAACCGGAAGAATAAATGAGAAAACAGGCTATTGTTATTTTGTAAAATATGGATTCATTTAAGAATGACTGGCACAATGGGAATAATGGAAAATGATATTTTAGTAATTGATATACTATGTGCAATATATATCAAATTTATGCGATGGGTTTCGACATGGATATTTCCGGCAACAATTGAAGCAGCAGGCTATTGTTATTTCATGAAATACTGTCGAAATTCGTTCGGAAAAATTGGTGATACTACAATGACAGGTTGTATTATCTTTCTGCAAATTTCTTGATCATTCAACTTTAGATCGGACAAGGTAGAATAAAATTCACGTGACATTGAGGATCAGAATATTTTTCACATATTCCTTAATTATTTCTCTTTAATAAAGTATACACTTGCATTTTCCTTAATTTAAGTTCATCTTCATTAAATAATTGGTTAGAAATATTTTTTGCCAGTAACGAGCACGTTCAATGTACCTTTACGGCTACCAGCTGCCAAAATGTTTCTTCATTTAGGGTAGATTTTGCGAAGCCACCCTCCGAAAGCCAAGCCAGACACCCTACACTTGATTTCACTCCTCCGACACTTCGCGATAGTTTAAGTAGAACGCTCGTGTATATGTTTTCCCTATTAGCTCGGAAATTCTATGACCGATATGGATCAAACTTTGCGAAGTTACCCCCCAGTACTCTGCTGAACACATAAGCCACCATGAGACCTTAGAACCTAAGCTTTTACCTTGATTATGGTTACGTGGTTACCGTCATTGTCCAACGGTAATGGTAGTTCTCGGAGTCTACAACGTTTTCGTCTTACAGAGGAAGAAACGCGAAGAAACAAACATAGAAATACACGAAAATGAAACGAAAGAAACGTGATACAATTTCGTCTAAATTCTATTTAAATTGTTTTATCTATTGACAAACTTCGAGTTTTCCATTCTCCGCCGATGCTCTTAATAAATTCAGAATAAAATAGCACTTCGGCAACATATACTATAGTAGCACTTCAGATTATACACACTGGAATTATGCATTCGAATATACCAGTCGAGACCATCAAATTCAACTATCAGTTATTCCGCAATACAGAAGCGAAAATTCGCTGGCTAAACAATTTTTCTAGACGCATAAAGGACTTCGAGCACCATCAAAGTTTTAAATCCAACACTTTAGAGCTTGTAAGGACAATCCAGGAAGCAATTAACAAATTTCACGAGGGCGCTAACATTCTGTGGCACATGTGGTACAGGCAATTGAATTTTTCTCCGTGCGATGTTTGCATAAGCCGAGTGAAGCGTTTCTACGGCCGGCGAATTTTCCGGCGAAAATGTTCTGCCCGTGTTTCGCTCATTTTTTATCCATTTTCTGCGAATTTTCTGACGAGAGCTCAGGCTCTGTATACTTTCCCGTCGGCATTGGAACGTGTTTGAAAGTAATCGCGATCAGTTCCTCGCGGGAGGACGCTCCAGCGTCGGGACGTTTGCATTTTTACCGACCGTCGCATCCCGAGGTCGCTGCGAAATTGCGAATCTCTTTGTGAGGAGACGGAACGACGTTATCGTTAATTGAAACCGACCGGCTGCGTCCAAACCGCGCGAAATTGCAGACTCGCCCCGGATACCTCGATAAAAGCGAAATAGACGAGCCACGGCGCCGTCGCTCTCTCCGGCGATTACGAAATGATAGTTTTTAGAAACTAATGCTTCGTGTTCGCGCGCGAAGTTAGCTTTGACGCCTGCTTTTACTAGCCAGTGGTCTTCTGAGAGTTCTACTCGCCCGGGTATATATTGTAATTTCTCAAATGCTGTATTATAATATCTCTTTCAGCGCCACTGCTCACTGAAAATTTCGTCACTGATTTTCCAAGAGAGTGTTTGCTATAATTTTCCGTAAGAATATATTCTCCTGAGAACATTAATTTTCTGAAACGGACGTATTATTTGTTTATGAAAGTAGGATGTAAATATTAACAGTGTGGGAATTAAGTCATTTATTTTTGAAGTTAGGACGTGGTCTGAGACTTAATAGTACTCTGAGAATTTTATTATTTATTTTAATGAATATACCGTTCATTGACTGTCCGAGAATTGTAAATTCTCTTTGAAAAGGCGAACCTTATCAACGAAAATATACAGCATGCTTAAAACTATTTATAATTTTATGCATCAATTTTTTAAACATAATTTTTATCGTACTGTCAGACACGGCATTTTTCCATAGATTAAAATGAAGCATTTTAAACGAATTGCCAGAAATCGGACGGTCAAATAGCAATATTTATATTATGCACGCAAATGGTCCCAGTCGTCGTAACCCTTTTCGGAAGTACATATGTCGCGTCCCACGTGACATTATGCACTAGGCCTGAACATCTGACGCACGATAATATCCGACGTGCACACGGTGCAAAAATGTCTCGCATTCTCCGTATACATCGCATAATATAATTTCAACGAAATACAGTAGAATTCGCGGAATCTCGACCAGTCTGTAGCCGACAATGAAAAATAGAGACACTCCTACCGTGGCGGAATGAAATCCCATTCCCCCTTCGTTTCGGCGAAACACCACAAATTGTTAATATTTGCATTGGTAGCCGGATATCGTTTTGTCTATCAATCCCCACAAGGGTGAACTGTACCGCGAAATTGACCCGGTCGTGTCGGGTGCGACATGGATCCGCGTTCACGGTGGGTAATTTTACCTTCCATTTTGTTGCGTGCCACACGAGGAAGCAAAATCGATGCCGGGGCTTTCAATTGAAAAAAAAGTGCCGTGATCAATGGACCGTTCCCGGTCCGGAACTTCGAGATCCATGAGATATCGTTCCCCGTTGAGCACACCGGCGTGTAACATTAGAAAAATTAAACCCTCCCTTGCACCAGATAATCGCGGGACTGTTCGTCGATTAGGATTTAGTTCTGGGGAAACAAATGACCGATTTAAAGTTGGCCGGCTTTTACCTCGTTACTACGGACGCAGTTCACCTATTTCTTTAGCTCTCTATACGCGAGGATTATGTTCAGTCTTCGTAATATATTTCAGTATTTG
>CM052165.1:1628779-1641973 GCA_028455555.1 Augochlorella aurata
TATCTTCATCTTTTATCCGTCATCGGAATAAAATTTTGTCCAACTCTGTCTGAAAATAATGACACTTCCAGAAAATATCGTCCGTGGGCGGACGTTGCGTCTAATCGCAACCGGCGACAGCACACGTCCAGCCGTTTGCGCCTGACGCTCGGAAACGTCCGGCTGTTTCCTTTTCCGGTGGTATTTCAGCTGCTCGAGTGGCGACAGCGCCATTAAATTTATACACCGCCGAAAATACTTTCTTGTTCGCCCGCGTCGAGCGCTGTTATATTATCCAGTTGGCAGCGGGCTCGGTGTTTCACCAGTTAGAAAATCGCAGCTTCATTATACGAAGCACTTCCGGCGTGACGCGGCCCGCCGCCTCGGGATTTTCGACTTTGTTACGCCGTTTTTGCGAGCCGTCCGCGAGCAAAATTTTTAACGACCCGATGTTTCGGAGTACGTCGAAATCGCTTCGTTTATAGCGACGCTTAATGTCCGGGAAGTTGACGAGACTTTGTTACTGCGTTTTGAAATGCTTCTGCTTTGTTCCTCGGTTCGTGTCGCAACTTTTACACTGAACTTCGCGCATCGGTTCAGAAGCCGGTGCATCAACATTGTTGGAAACATGATTGGAAGATCGTTTATTATTATTATTATTATTATTATTATTATTATTATTATTATTTATAATAATAGTTATTATATATTTTATTATTATCATTATTATTACTATAAGTGTATTTATTCTTTATTTAAGTGATCGCATTAATTGCGATCTCAGCAGCAAACATATGGTTCACAATTAACTATGATACATATACATAAAAATTTATATTCTAGATTATAATTAAAATGTATATTGATATGAGTAATTATAACAGAACATTATAATAGGTCATACAGATATGGGTCGTATAGATACGTTATCTATGTTAGTCATCTTTTACAAGAACTTTATTCAATAAAGTCAGCTGCCTAAATAGGATTTTTATACATGTAAATAAATATTATAAATATTATGTCACCTTCGACCCTTTATGTACAGAAGGGTATATATCCGTTACTAAATAAATGAATACTAAAACAAATAAATAAATACTAAAACAAATAAATATTAAAATAAATAGAGTGTACGCATAGTAACATTGAAAGAGCCATTCGAATTTCTCCTATTCCGAAATAGAGATTCATACGGATTTGGTCTGCCAGCTTCGTCTGTCAGTCTCACGAGCTCGGTCGATTAATTGGAGATGACAAATTGGTCGCAGCGAGGAATCATTTCGGCGATGCTTCCGCATCGGCCGTCCCTATGCGCTTTCGATGCATAGTAATTCGGGCAGAGGCGACACGAACTCGGCGTTTGAATAAAAAATGTGGCCGAGCGCCCGTAGATTCCCAAACAGATTGCACGACAGGCGGTGATTCTACATCAAACGAGTTCTTGGCAGAAAGGGAATTCCCAAGCAGGGCATTCAGGGGCTGACAGGGCGTGAGAGAATGCCGGTGCCGGGACAACAAAGGAAGGCGCGAGGCGTCGCATGATGACTTCTTACGCTGCCGCGAAGTTTTTCATTTCACGGCGGGGTTCTTTGACACGACCGGGCGGACTATCGCAAATAAATATTCGCTCCAGTTCACTTATCCGGGGAGACAGACGCCGCAACGCGCGATAAGTGGCGCCGAGGATACGCTGTCCTACATCTTAATGCCGTCTGCCGCGCAGCGACTCGTTATTTGCGGTGTGAAAAGCCACGAAAATAAGTGGGAAACTTTTCGAGGGAAAGGCTATTCAGATGCTCCACTCTGAACACTCCAGTTTCCGGGAGCCGAGATCTGTTATTATGGAAACGGAACTCCGGGAACAGATACTTTGCTTTTAGGCTATTTGCTGATCTGACGCTTATGACTTTATTTACCGGAAGCCTGGCGATTGGCGTTTTAGTGGCTGACGAGGGACGTTTGTGAACCAGGAGATCCAAAAATTATCACACATTTTGCACAATTGAAGAAATATGTTGCATCGATTGCTATAAGGCTGCAAAGAGGCTCTTTTCAAGTTCAATTTAACTTTAAATTGAATTTTAAACTTAATATCAAATTTAATGTTAAATCTAATTTCAAATTTAACTTTAAATCTAATTTCAAATTTAACTTTAAATCTAATTTCAAACTTAACTTTAATTCTAATTTCAAATTTAATTTTAAATTTAATGTTTAATTTAATTTCTAATGTAATATCCACTTTCATTTTAAATTTAATTTTTAATTTAATTTCTAATTTAATATTCTCTTTAATTTTAAATTTCATTTCCTCTTTAAATTACAATTTAATTTAAAATTCAATTTTAAATTCGATCTGCAATTATAATGTATAACTATCTAGATATAGTTGGATCGAATTTATTCATCGAATGACAATAAAATCGGGCATATTTTCGGAAGTTTATTCAAAGAAGAACAATATGATTCAGGACTACAAAACTTTCTACAAAGTATTCAAACTACGATTCAATATTATTGCAGTTATTTAAAATGATGGTACAGTTATCTCTAAAATGATTATGCCGGGCTGCTAGATGTTCTCTAGTCTAGTCCCAGTAGTATAAGTCGACGATATTTCAGACAATATCGATAAAGACGTATCTGTAGAATGACCTTTGGTTTTTCAGGGAAATAATTGAACGAATGTATCTACATGTTTAACATTTTTACCGACATATCTACGTACCATAAGTCGCATTATTGACAATAGTTCTTATCATATCGCTGTCAATATCTCAACTCTCTAACTTGAAGATATATGTTCCGTCCTGCAACGGAACTTTTACTTCGTAATTCTTTTATTTCTCTTTTTAAGACCAGAGTATTAATTAATTACGTCATAGGGCGGCACGGGCCTTCTAACTTCCCTTTCTCCATCACCAGCAACCAATCCAAGTTCGAGATTTCTTTCGGAGAATCGTATAAAAAGGGCAGAAAATCTGCCTCGCGTATTCATTCAGTACTCAGTATTCATTCAGTACTCAGCATCATTCATTCAGTCGCAGTCTAACATCAGTCGATCTCGTGTAGATCAGTGCGGGAAGCAGTATTGTCTCTCATTCAGCCAGAGTCGTGCTAGCTTAGTTTTCCACCTTAGACCATCGAACTTAGTCTGTGTTTTTACACAGTACTTCAAGTGCAATCTTCAAGGTCCGGCCCCGCCACTACATCGATCAATCACGATATTCCTGCAGTTCGACATCCTAGTCACTGTAGCAAATCGTTCCTGTAATATATTCTGTAAATATATTCTAAATATATTTCTTATTACACCAAACCAGCTATTCATCTTTAATTAGAGGGACAGCCATACCAATCTATTCCATCGCTCAGCGTAATCGGCCTTAGAACCCGAGAGAGAGAGAGCTCATATCGCGGAGTATTGGTATTCCTAGGGTGTTACGCACTGGCACCCTAGATTCTACAATATAAATCAGCGTCAACGTCTGCGTCCCGAGTAACTTTCGATAGCAGTGTTCGAAAAAGCGAACAGCGGCGCGCTAGTAACTTGCAAGATAATGTTATCACTTCTAGTTATCTCTTTGTCGGCTGTAACAACGGATCAACTCGTAGAAATATGTAACTGTCCGGTATTTTCAGAGCGTTTGATTTCTGCTTTGTCCTCGGCAAAAGAACGCGGCAGCGCGGCCTACACGCTTGGTTTCGGCTTACACGGCCTGGTTCGTATTTTTGACGTATGTAATCCGCTGTCAGCCGGCAGCGAACGGATAAAAAGAGTGGCTAAACAAAAGGGGCCATCGCGGCCGAGGGAGCGAATCGGGGCGCGGAAGTTGCTCGCTGCTCTGCATTGTTAGTCGTCGCCGTTAGATAGAAAAACCTCTGTCAAGAGGTTCCTCCATTTCCTCGAGCAAATTTAACAGCAAATTATATCTCCCTTTCGCGTTTCGAAAGGCAATAGACGATGTCTCGGAAGGCAATTGGAAGTCTCTCTCGGTTTTTGAAAACGTAGTAGTCTCTAAAATTGGGGCATGCGCTTTGGATACGAGCTATGTATTGTGTTTTTAAATAACTTGTGATCGAATTTCTTGCGATAATTTGTAATAAATAAATTTTCTGTGATAATTTGGGTTCGAGAATATTTTTATTAACTTGAACACGAGTTGAGACGTTTTAATGCATTTATGAGAAAAATAAATAAGTCAAATGTAAAAGCAAAAAGACAGAAGAATTTTTGGATTTTGTTATATTATTTTCGTTATATTAAGATTGTTAAAAGAGGAAAAATATTGTTATTTAATTTAATTAACTTGGGTAATTTTTATTTAGTGATTAAATAGTGATACTGTATAGATATTTCTATCGTAATAGTGACAAAATTTGCTTGATAGAGTATTGTGTTTCTATGTAGTGAATAAATACTCAAGCATATATTGCAATAAAAGCCGTACGCAATTTAAACGAATTCAGTCCTGTCATTCTTATAAAATAATAGTCTTATAAAATAATAAAATAGTCGCGTTTAGTGTTCGGCAGTTCCAACGTTAAAGTACTACGCACTTCATAATTAATTCTTCCTTGTCGAATCTTGAATTTCACTCGAAATTTTACATAGGCTGCGTTCATTCTCTTCAGTTGTTTAGGCTATCTGACCGTACACAACCCTCCCCCGCTTCCGAGCTAATTCCCTACTCGTTTCTTTCAGCTTCGAGCGCACGTCTGACTAATTGTAGTCCCACTGTACGCAGAATTTTCCTCTCGTCTATGCAGCGTTTCACCGGCCCCTTTCACTTTCCGCTTTCCAATCTACCATTCCACCACCCAGCCCGTTGGAATATACCACTGTCTACGTGACTATACGCAAACTTATTCCCTCGTTTCATCCAACATTCCGCTCGCATCGTGTGACTCCTAACGAAGGTCTGACTACACGCAAACCAGTTCTCCTTTGGCTCGCAATTTTCAAGCAGCGCTGTTATAATTCGATGAAGCTCCCTTTGTCACCGAGAAAATTCACGGCCATCTTCAAACTCATCCGTCAGGTACTATATCTATAGGATCCTCAGACACTATGAAGTTACATCGAAAGTATTCAAAAGCCTGCGTCGTGTGCGAGCACTCAAAGAGACAATTAACCATCAAGTTCTTGAGTGTGCTCCTAAAGGAAATCACCGACTCTGCATGGAACTAGTGGATTATATATCGAGCACAATGTTATTATGCATAACATCCGGTAGTGTGATAATTATGGTAATAGGATTGCTTTTGTAGCCGTCGACGCTGATTTATAACGTACATCGTGCGAGGTATCGCGAAAAACATGCGACACAATGGAAACTGCTGTGCCGTTTTCTGTTGTGATAGAATTTTGTGAACAGTGAACAATAGAAGTGTTTGTACAGTCTGAGTGAATAGTGGGTGGTCACTTGTCATATTTATGGTACTTGTGACAAGATATGTATTGTTAAATATTTTTAGAAAGATGAGTAAATAAATATATACCTATTTATATTTATTTATAAATATGTTATCCTACCAATATCGAATTGCACAATTTAATTATTTAAGTCTCTGAAACACTTATCTGATAAGAATTGCATTAAATTATAGTGCATACAGATTTTCTTCAGACAAATCGTTTTACAATAGCAATGGAATCTTATTTATAGTGAAGTAATAAAAACATTAACAGACTAATATTATTGATGAGATATCTAATGAATGATTATTAAAATACGTTCTAATAACAATTGTATATTATTAACTTCGACAAGGTTTCTCGTTACCGAACCATTATGATAGCTAGTGGAACAAGCTCAACTTCGGTCAGACATAAGTCCGTCACTCTAATAAAAAGTTCTCCAGACCAACCGGCCGAAAAAGTGGCAACTGCAGCCACCGCGGGGTCCTTGATTACAGTCCATTATTCCGAAACTTCGACACTGCTCGTTCGTCAGCATTGAACAATCATTAAACCTCCATTTAGCTTGGGTCACGTGCGAGCAGTGCGTCTTCGAATCGTGGCTCTAGTCACGTCTCGGTTTTCTCATAGTTCCCGCAATTAGAGGGGCGGCTAGCGCATTTGTCGGGTTTAGGTATCGATCGTTGCCAAGCCTCGAACAAGTTGCAACAGTTCCTGTAATCGTTCTATCGAGCTTGGAGCCGTTGTTGCCGGCGCGGTCGCCGGGGCAAAATTAAAAATTCCATCATCTCGTTCTCGATATATTGAATCGGGAGGCTGCCGCCGGGGTAGATAGAAATCGGCCTGCGCCAAGAAAGACGATTTCGCAGTCGAGCGAATCGAGGCCGTGGTTTCTGCGGGAACTCGAGGTGTTCACAGTTCGCTGCTTAGTAGTATTACCATTCTTTCGGGGAACGCGACTTTCAGCGGGGATCCGGACCCTCAAGGCCAGACTGGTTTAAACACTTCGTACGAAAGTTTTTCATTAAATCGCAGCCCCTCGATGGGCGGACATGATCACGCGGAACGACGAATCTGGAGCAGATATCGCATTGATTATTAGAGTCTCGTAAATTGTTTTCGTTCCGGTGAAAGTTGATTAGCATTGCGGAGGTAGCGCTTTGCTTTGATTTTGTATTAAGATTAACTAAAGCCGTTAACTAAAGCGAATATATTGCATGCGAGACGGCAACAAAATTTAAAGAATTTAAGGCTATTATTAAATTATTTTTATCTCACGAAAAGAAATTAAATGTTTATGTAGCTCCTGTATCTTACAACTAATGCAGACGATTTTACAGAAAAATTCGCAGTATATTAATGACGCAGGAAATTTATTGGCGTGCATGAAATTGCATTTGACTGTTTCATTCAAGTGTTTCATTAAAATAAAATTGTCGAATTCCTCGGAGATATGCAAATTTGTACTCTTGTTACAACGAGAAGCTTGCTGCGAAAACTGTGGCTGCTAATGACGCAGACACTCTGGATCGAAATAACCAATGTGCTTACAAAGTAGAAATTTCACTCTTTGAAATTAGCCCAGCAGCATCGTGATACGGCCATTTGCAACAGAGATACAATCCTTTGAAGTTCGTAAAATTTGCTTCTATTTGGTCGCAGTAGTATAGGTTGATCATATTGCAGTCGGAATTGAGAACAGTGTACGTGTCGAGCTGTTTTCGGAATTTTTTCCTGCAGCATGGAACGTATGTACATGTTTGAAATTTTTATTTGCATTTCTATGTATATTTAGCAGTACAGTAGTAATTTTCAGATGCCATACTAATAATCATAGTGTACTTTAGAACCCATAGAGCCTATGTATGTAAGAAATATATTCGACAAAGTAATTCTATAGTTTTTTAAGTCACGAATATCTAATAAATCTAGTTTCCCAAATTTTCTATGAGCGTAACTTTATTTAGGATCAAAGTCATTCGTTTAAAAATTAATTTATTGAAATGGGAAACTACAAAATGCAAGCAACGATTTTTATGGGAGATTTATATTTCGTTCAAAATTGCATCCATGGTTTCTGGAGTTCCGTAATGTTTCCAACTTTACAAATTATATTGAATTCTTTAAATAGTTTGGAGAAAATGTTATTAAACTTTCGACTTCTTCCAGCGTTTAAATTCGCTTCAGAATTATGTTACTCGAAATTCGTTCTATTGCGAAATTTGGAGAGCGTACCGAAATGTGTTGACGCGATTTCTGAATCACCGTGGGTAAGATTGGAAAGTAGGCGAGTCGGGAAACGCCGTGGAAGGTATCCGAGATTCGTGGCACGTACCTGAGGTATTCGGAAAAGTCGCAGAAGGTTCGCTACTTGGATGGATGTGACAGAGCTGGCGGCACCGACGACTCCGCTGATGACCTTTCGCACTGCAGTTTTATTGCAGTGATACTCGGCACCGTCAATATTGCTTATTGACCCTGAAACACAAACATAAACGTGTTGATGTTAGCTTCGTTCGATTCCAAAAGTAATTCGCGAAATCCTACGCTTCGATGCTACGGCTTCCTATACCCTGTGTGCACGTATTTCGAAATAAATAGCACAGTGAAGTAAGTTGTCTTTAATCAGACACATGCAGCATGTTTGTGCATTTTATCATTTTCTGCTTTATACAATTTCCCGAATTTTTATATTATTTTTAACAAACCTTTCTTGCAGGTACATTATTATAAACAACGTATATATATCAAATTTATCTGTCTATTAAAAATGATGTTTTATATTATTTATCAATTGGATGGCTTCGGTAGCAACATTTACTTTTCATATACTTCGTGTAAGCACATATTTGAAAAAACTACGACCGACAGTGAAATGAGTTAGCCATAGCCAGACAAAATATTTTTAAATTTGCCTTATTAATTTTTGACCCTTCCCGTGGAAGGAGAAATTTTATAAGTTGTATATATTTCTTAAGGATATTGCTTCTCTCAGAAGGTTCTGTGAACCAATGAAATTTTATAGAATTTGATTAAGATGCTTGACTTTGTAACCAGAAGTGGGATCGCTAGAACCAAACATGATATATATTCCGAGGATGAACGTGAAACAGCAGGGGAATAATCTCTGGATACCAGAGGTAATAAATGAAATGTATGAGAGTAAGGGGAAAGGCTCGTGCATGGTCAGACAAGTGCACAAAGCTAGTGCAACAGGTACAGTATGCAAAATTGAATGGGAGGGCATAGCCAGGCGTATACAAAAGCCGGAATACATAAGATATTAAAGCGTGAGTGGAAGTGGCCTGTACGTGGTCAGACAATCATCACAAATTTAATAGAACATGCTAATCGTAAACATTGTACCTTCCATGTTTATGTCATTACCGAAACACCTCGACGTAACTCGGTTACATCGCTAATAAACAAACTACAAATATTCGTCCAATCTTCTATCTAACAAATTTTTCGAGAGCACAATTTGCTATAAAAATATTAATCTACCAAATTTGAATAAAAAATATTAAATTTGAATAAAAAATATTAATCTATTAGAGGTTAAAATTCTGAAAAATTGTCGATTAAAGAATTAATCTAACAATATTTTTCAGGATAACTGTTTATAAAAAAAGGATTATATTTTTTCAAATATTAATAGTGATTAAGACCTACAGCGTTTTCATTTTATAAAATAATGACTCTTTTAACAGTTCTCGAAATGTAAACAAATTCGATAATGTAAAATTGATTTTGTGTCAAATAGGTTAATAGCTTGCTGAAAATGATGGAAATTCATCGGAGCACGAGTTCTTATTACGGCCGAAATTGGAAAGAATACCGGGATATCGGAAACGAGGGAACAGATTGTCAGCTCAAAGGAACTCTTTAGTCCCCGGGTTTCATTTGGGCGAACATTTGAATATAATCCTTCCGTGTATTTTACAAGTCTCGATGAAAGTTTCGGTCACCGGTTCCGCGAAGAAGTTTGCCGAATCGGGAAACTCAATTCCAGGGCTCCGTGTATCTTTCCGCGACGATCGGAAACGAGAATGTGGGCCGTATCGGTTCTGCATCGCGTGACGGAATTCTCGATGACTCCTTTCCCGGTAATTTTTCGACGGGCCCGGGTTACAATTTTACGGTTCACCTGTACCTCGCCGGACCTCGAAACGTGACTTCATATTTTACGTGCCCGTTGCTACTTCGTTGTCCCGATTTACATTGTTTCATCAAAATCACGGCGCAGCTAGAAATTATATTTGGAAACCGATTGATTCCTCGTGCCAAAAATAAATTAGGGCTGGCATCTGTAACTCGATTTACGTTATTCAATAAAAATCAAAGTAGAGCAAAAAATCACTTCGTCGAGTTCTTGCGCCGAAAATGAAATACAAATTAAATGCACATCAGAATGCAAAAGCGTTCTGCAGTGACTACGAGAAGCAGGTGCTGAAAATAAATTTCCTTTCAGCAAGTATACCAGAGTATGAGGTTTCAAAGGAATTTTTTCTTGTATTCTCATTAATTTTAATTGTGCACGAACGTAAATGGACATTAATTTCTGTACTGTTTTAACACACAGCAGTCTATTGTTTTAATAAATATAATTATACTTCAAAAGGAACTATAGATGTTTTCATAAACAACAGTCTGCAGTCGTTTGTTTTAATAAATGTAATTACATTTTCAAAGAAATTTTCTTCCGAATAATAATACCACGGGAAATTATTAACTTGCGTTCTTATCTTGTTGAATGTCGAGCCGAAGCTGCTGTTAAAGAGTTTCTGCGAGACCTTTCGTCGCAATTTCAATAAAATCAAGCAAATGCTGCTAGGTGTCAAGAAATTATACATTCATGAAGTGAAGAGAATCTTTTCATAAATGTTTGATGCACCAACTTAAATTAGACTTCTTACAACGAAACTTCTTTAACAAGAATGTTTCCTGGGACAGCAACGAATTTTTCAGCATCCCCTTGATTCAATAGGGAATCCCTTGTGGGATTGCGAGGCTCGAAGAATGTTTAATGTATTACCTGATTTGGGACCATAATGAACCAATCTGCATAAAGCTGGGAATTTTCATAATGAGCAAGGAGGGGCAAGATGACCGGCTTCCGCGGTGTAATTTAATTGAAGCCTGTCCGTTCAAAGAAATTTAACAATGGGTCCGGGGTAGGGGTACCTTTTTCCTTCTAAAATATCGTATCTCCTCGTCCCTATAATTTCGCCCCGGTGCTCGTCCAAAATGTATAAGACCGATGCTCGAGATCCAGTTACATCAAATGAGAAACTCGTCCATTGAGGATTTTAAAAATATTCTCCTTTGAAAAATTATTCAATTAAAGTTCATAACCAAAGGAGATGTCCAAGATAAATTTCAGCAGCGCGTTTCACCACTACGCAAACATAAAATTGTCGACCCCACGAAATGATAAATGAGATTATGTAAACGTTCGTTCGAAAATATTTCCTAAAGAATTTTACCAACCGAGCGAAACGTAAAAGTAATATTTATCTGCGTCCGTTTATTTTCGTTATTTATCTACGCCAGTATATTTCCGTTATTTATCTACCGTGTTTACTCGCTTAGTGTATTTTTTATACTAATATACCGTGTTTTTTCTGGCGCACACATGCATAAATTATTACATATATTCGCGTTTCCCTCCGATGATCGACGACTGATAGTCGCGGCTCAGTGCTTCCGATGCGCATTTATGCCACAGTTGGTTCTGCTGTTAATTAATTTTACGTCTGAGTAGAACGTCTTAGAAATTAAGCCCACATGTTACGGAACGCAGCGCACTTCTTGTTACCAGTTCCATTATTTATCTTCAATTTACGAGGGGACTAAAATTGCTCTTGGAACGCTGCCAAGAAACTATTACTAGACTGCAGGTGTTTATGCATATGCATTAAACAGGATCCGCAAGGAACAGTCCCACTTCAAGCTGCAGTTTAATATTATTTCCATTTTTATTTCGATTTCTGCTCCGTATCGACGTCTCTGCTTTGCAATATCATTTGAAATTCCATGAAAATCAACTTTCTTTTACAATTTCAAATTTTGCAATATAACATGTTTGAGGAGACTGCATCAATAATCACTGTCAACAATTTTACAGTGCGGATTTTAGTGAACAAAATTATTTTGGAGGACTTTTTCGTGACTATTATTCAACGATAAACACGTTAATTAATATCAGAAAAAAAATTACTTAGGTCACTTTTTCACCTGTGTAACAAAAAGTAAATATTATTTTTCTACCGTTCGAGATATAATTATTTATATAGTTAAATAATACATTTAAGTGTCTATTAAGAGAAAAATAAAATACAAGAGCTTCATAAAAGAACGCCTTTAGAATAAAAATACATGTTCAACATTCCGTTTCTGACCCTCCCTTAAGCGCGCTGGGGTTAATGAAAAATTTCTACCCGAAGGGACAACTGCATTTGCCATATGGTACTACACAGAATATGGCCCTTCCAGCGAATACCGAAACGCTTCTACCGGAGCCATTATCCGTAAACCGTCGAAAGGCTTTTCACAGGCCAATGCGCAAGAGGAGGGCGGGGGAAGGTTAAATTAATTAGTTAAGCGCATCAAAAATTCATAGTGTCGCGCGCCGGAGTAATAAAGCCGGTCTCATCCGGCGTTCGACGTGCCCCATCGATGCCTGGGTGCGGTTTCGTTCGCCGTCTCAAATTAATATGGTAATGAGTTTGATTTATAGCCGGTGCAAATTGTTTCGTTATTGCGCCCGTTATTTCGGATCGATTAATCAGTTTATGGTAATGTCGACGGTGTTTCAGCGATACGAGCAGCCCCCGTTTCCGAACCAGCGGGGAACACCGTCGATGACGTGCAAACATTCCATCAGCGTCGTTAGAGTTAATTGATTTCAATAGCCGACGCGGTTTTATTTCGGATCCGAGGAGATCCGTTTTGACATCCGACCGGCACTTGTTCATATTTAATCGCTAAGCGACGCTAGATTACCGCGGCAGGGGCCACGGAATACGGAAGGAAGATTAATGCGCCGCTAAACTGCGGACCACAGCCACCGGAATTAGCATACTAATGCGATTTACAAAATTACCGAAAAGCGCTACGTCTGGAAACAGCGATGTTACTTTTAGTATAATTATCGCGAAGTCGTTCTCGTTTTTCGGTGAATTTTGACGATTACTTATTCGTGGTATTGTTCGAATGACTTTTGTATTTTAGTTTCGTTTTCGTTAAATCGCGTTGAATTTCAACGAATAGATTGAATACAAAAATCAATGTAATAAATAGTTTTTATTTAGAGAAATATTAAATTATTCCCGTAACTAATTATAATTTTAGTGAATCGAAGTAACGTCAGATCATTTTGTTATCAAACTGAATGAAAGTACTCTCCGTTGTTCAAAAGATGGCACAGAGAAAAGTGTAAGATACATTAGTCCCCAATTTCGAGGAAACGAGGGACTCGACACTGGCCGATTGTAAACAAACAACGCCTCCTGGCTCTGGTCACTGTCTCGCTCTCCCATGATCTCTTCCTAGCCTCTTCCATTTCGTTTTCATTCCAGACTTTTGATTATTATTAATTATAATATAATAAAATAATATTACGTTGCGCGCTGAACGAGATCCCCCTTACTGCTCGAGTCGTTTAGTTTATTGATCTCCTTGTTTACCAATAACAGTGGTGGCTACCCCCTTGCTTTTCGACAGAAATTGTGCCATCTTTTCAGCAACGGACAGTACAAGAAAGCATACAGGATACAAAAATTGATTCA
>CM052165.1:1642073-1652504 GCA_028455555.1 Augochlorella aurata
ACATGTGTGATATTGTCACGAAACAGAGCCCAAGGTTCGATGAATCAGCTGTCGGCAGATTATTTCAGCTAATTGTGAAATATGTTGAAGGTTTATTTGTTTGGTAATTGAGTAAAGCAATTAAAAAGTTGTTTGGAAAAATTTCGAAAGACATCTTCCAGCTTCAATCATCGAAAAATATTGTGTTTCGATTTGTTAAAAATATATAGCCAGCTTGATTTATTTCATAACGATCTCCTCTTCCATTTACTTCTATTTTTATAATTGGCAAGCGTTTGTTAACATTGTTGAAACGTAATTTGGATGATTTTTTAGTATATTATGTTCCTGTTAGTCAGACTTGTTATTAAAATACAATCGTTATAGTTATCGTTTTTGTTAACGATTTAATGGGAAAATAGGTGTATAAATACAATGAATTCTCAGGAGAATAGCCATACTTTCGATCAGACACGTAACTAAGCACGTGATATTTTCATTCCACATTCAATTTAAATAAAATTTCGATGCACCATGAAAAGTATCGAAACCTTTCCGAAGTTTACACTTTTTTATTCTTATGAATATCGTGGTATCATCTCTAGAAAAATATGCCAGAACCGACTGTTTATTTTAACTTCCGCGCAGTTGGCAAAATTTTGGGCGAAGGGAAGCCTTCGATGTGCAATTTTCGACGGCGTATTTGACCGTGCATGGTTTCTATTCAAACACGTTCACTCAGTCAAAAAATTGGATAGGTACTTGAAGAGCAGAAAGACCCGGAAATAAACGGAGTTTATTGTTTCATAGTTTATTCTACTGCAAACAATGATTTAAAATATTTATATATATATTTTTATATAATAGTTACATTGGAAACAATAATATTATTAATAAGAATTACATCATTTATAATTTATATATTAAATACAATAATATCGTTTGAATGAGTTATTTTTAATATAAGAACAATAAAATTTTAATATTTATTATACTTAGATCATATAAGTTTAACCATATATTAATGTAGTTCTATTTACTCCAATTTATCTAATTGCTGTTATTTATTTTATCAACGCGTTTCATAATTTTAAATCCGAGATTATTAAATGTGATTACTTTAAAGTTTCATGATATAATTAAACGACCCATAAAATTGATTTTCTTGAGACATTAAACGAACAAAGCATTCCGTAGTACCACTAGATATAAGCAAATGTGACGCAAATCGTTCGACATGTGGTCTGCAGCGAGGGCAGTTACAATACGCTAATAAATTCCAGTCTTTTATAGCGTCCGGCACGAATCCCGAACATCCTCTCGTAAATTGCATTTCCATAGGTATCGCATAACGTCGTTAAAACTCTTTTTCCCCCGGAGGTGGTCAGATCTGATTAGCATTTTATTTCGCCGGTCGAGTGAATTTCGGGATCGATTCAGTTGCAGCTCATTCGCTCGGTTTACTGTTCTCGGAACGGTCTTAATGCCCCACGCTCCCCTCACGGTCCTTATTTATCCATTAGAGTCGGTGCATAAAGGTTAAATTAAATGATTGCGTGACCCGCTGCATCGATAATATTCTTTTATCCGTTTCATCTCTACGTTGCCTGGCGAACAGTACTTTGTTCGTTGTGTATCTGTGTCGAAACTACGCCTACCTAAAAATACATTATCTTCGAACATTAATCCAGTTGTTCGGGAAAGCAATAAATTTCCTGGCAATCATTCTCCTAACATCATAATGGACATCAGAAATTGCAGAATGTACTTGGTCGTTTGTAGCGACTGGTAGAAGGCGTGTCCGACCATTTCTGTCTGTTTCTACTTGTCGTGAATATTTATGAAGGGAATTATTCGTATCGATTTAACCCTTTGCACCCAAATCCAAAATACTTTTGTATGGCTCACAGTATTTCCATTTTATTTATTCCGTTTTATCGAGTCTACATAACAGTTGTACTTTGAACAGTTCTTTAAAAATAAACAAATTCGACGATGTAAAAATTTGATCAGAATATTGTATAATAATCTTGAGTGGTGCCTCAGAGTGACCATTCGAGTGCAAAGGGTTAAATACTCTTTTCATGGACGAATTTGTGAAATTACGATAGAAGACTGCTGTCTCGTTATGGTAACCTTTTCTGATCATTGCTGACTGTTTCTACTTATTGTAGACATTTGCAAACGAACTATGTTTATCGATGTTACTATTTTTCAATGATAGTGTTCGTGGAACAGTAATTAATGTGTGTCTGACCATTGTTGACTGTTTCTACTTCCATCGATTTTACTAGTTTTTGATTATCATGTTTGTGGCTTGCGCTTAATAAAGACGAGAACTGTCAAGCTAATGAAGTCGTGTCAGACTATTATTGAACTCTACTTGAACACTCTAGGAGAAATTACTTTTCATCGACGTTAATACCATTTATCAATCTGTCAGCTTCTACGTAATATAACAATTGCTCAGGCTATATATGGCGGCAGTGTCTTCCTGGGGAAGTGCGTAATTCGCTATTGGGATTTTTCGAAAGAGCTGGAATTAGTTTCCAAGTGAAACGAATCGGTCCTCGAATTGATCCGGAACCAAGGGGCTTCCAGCGGTCCAGAAGGGATCTGTTCCCGTCGCGATTATGCGATCTACATCGGCGAGGTTACGCGAGCGGCGTCGTTAGGCAATCCGGTCCTATCGCTCACGGTAATCGCACCGCAGATAATAATAACATCGGAGCTCAAAGCGTCGGGTTTGAGGGCGTAGCGAGAGGTAATCGAGTTCCCGGGACGGGGCGGGATTAACATAATCTACTTTTCAGCCGTCTTACGAGGTAACTACTTGGAAATCTCTTCTCGCGGGAATACCCGCGAAACCGAAGAAGACATTGAGATATATAAGAGCCATATAATACTCGTACATAGTTCGAGAGGCTCCCAACTTGAAATTACATTGTGAGCGCAGCAGACGAGGAAGACGAGACGCCATGGATTTCCATAAAAATACACGGTTCCCATGGAATCCGACGATTTCTGCGCATTCGAGCACAACATCGCCGTGAGATGCTTGTTCTCATTACCTTGAAAATATTTCAACTATTTTTCTAACAAGAGATTGTTAGTAGACTATGGATTTTCTCAGTAGGCTATAGATTATAGTGATCCTTATTTTTGACTTCTATTATTGTTAAACGGATTTGACTAAACGTCTTATAATATTTAAATCCTTGATATATAAATCAAATTATATAAGTTATATATAGATAATTATTATAGATTACTAGACTATACTATATATTATACTATAAGTTATTATTAAGTAATATAAGTTACATAAGTAAATATAAAGCGAATTACTACTGTACCATAATTGATCCTTTTCGTGCCTCTATTGTTAAATGTTGAAATATAGTTAATTGACATAACCTTCCATTATGTATACTAATGGGATTTTCTCGTTTCTAAATAAATATACAAACTATTTAAATTTTAGTTACCGTTCGTTTTTACCGAAAAGAAAATTTCTTTTCATTCCCATTACGTTTCAATGCAACGTTAATTACGTTTATCACAATCATCATCGCCATCAATACACGAAATTCATATTTTTCATCGACGTTTTGTGTACCACTTCAGTGGAACATATTGCATATCTTCACGGTCTGCGTTTCTAATTAAACTGTTCGTTTATTAGTAAAACAGTATATTATATAGCAGTTGGAATTGCATGAAATTGACGAGTGCGATATTTTGCACGATGCTTTTGCGCGACGCTTGTCAAATATTTTGACAAGTCCTCGCGAAATTCGAGAGTTTCTAGTACTTCTCTGTATTTTCAAATTAAACAATACCTGCAGGGATGCATTTCATTTCATACGGGAGCACCGAATGCCATTTATTAAACAAAATCATCGTTCTTATGTTTCGGACTATGTTATCGTCGAAATCGGTTTCATTTAACTGTAATAATTGGAATTGTTGTTTATTCTGAACAATATCAGCTATCATGTTCATTGTCCCGTAACATCTCTATGTTTGCTATCATTTGTTGAGGGATATCAAGCACATTTTCAATGGAAATGAAATTGCAGATTATTGCGCATTCATTTGAGACAAGTATACATCATTAATTTACTGTTGAAATTATTCCAAATACTGTGTAGTGCTTTCATATCAAAACTCTTCATATGTTTTAGCAGTTGATTCAGAGATGTCCAATGTGTCCAAAGTAAATAATTGCTATTTGAAATTTATAAGAGAAACAGTAACTTATAATTTGTCTTTTCCTAAAGTCCAAATAAAAAATAACATTTTATTTGCAAATAAGAAATAAGAAATAAATTATCGTTGGAGTTGCTTCAATAATTTATAGTTTTCGCATTTCTTTTGACATTATAATAAAATTAAGAACAGTATTTTATTCATTGTTCAATGAACTAGTGCCTTTAACATTTAAAATTCAAATCAGTTCGAAAATAATTATTGCATTTTAAAAACGCCGCGTATACCTTACCCAGATGTGCTACAAGCAGCGAAGATATTTTCGTTGCAACGCGAAACCATTGTCTGTTGGCCGACCTTCTCGCGGAGCCTCGCACGTGCACATAATACTTGAATTATTGCATAATACACCGCGCCAACAGGATGCAACACGTAGAAAAGCAGCACGGAATAATTCTCATGCGCCGTGTGCTCGTGCGAGATTGTTGCGCGTCGGAGTTTTCGTGATTCCGACTGCGCTTCTTCTTTAGAATATTTTGTAATCTCACGCACATGATAACTCTTTGAATGCAACGCGCTGCAGCCGCGCGACCTCTCGCCGATGCGCCTCGGCTATTCAGGTGCTCGGTGAAAAAACGAAGTCCGAGGAGACAAGACCTTTTTGCGTGAAGTCAAGAGCTGCTCGGACCTCTTCTACCAGGAGTGGTTTCTTGAAACCGGAGATCCGCTTTTCACTCGGATAACGCCCAAACGCTTTCTCGATTCTCGAATTAATGAGCGAAGTGAGAAAGCTCGAGCGAAGTGTCTCCTGGCCACGTTAAATGACGGCTTCACCAAAGAGTCGCGCGCTGGAAAACTCGGTCAGGTTCGTTGTGCTTGCGTAGTTACAGCTGGAAACCAGTTACACCAATCCCTCTGTAGATGTTCTTCATTCGGGTCCGTTGGTGAACAGTTACAGAGGCTGCACACCTGTTCGCAATTTTCTCTTTGGTTAGGTTTAGAATCTTGCCAAGTCGATTTATCTTTAAGATATTTCACGATGTTTTTGATGAAACGAAATTGTTAGTTATTTGGTTCATTTATAAACTTTTAGACTGTGTTAAATTCTACTTTGCACATTTTATTATTATTCTGAAATAGGAATTCGCATTTGAGTGAATTTATCATTGTGAAATATTTGACGATGTTTTTAATTAAGCGGAATTGTTTCATTTGTTTATAAACTTTTAGTCTATGTTAAATTGTTCTTTGCATATTTTATTATTATTCTAAAATAGTAATTCGCATTTGAGTGGATTTATCATTTTAAAAGGATGATTTGGTGAAGCAAAACTTTTAGTCGTATTTATTTTGTTCGTTTATAAACTTTTAGACTGTCACGAATTTTATTTCGTACATTATATTATTCTCCTAAAATAGTAATTAGTATTTGGGTGAGTGGATTTATCATGGTGAAATATTTGAGGACGTTTCTGATTAAGCGAAATTTTTAGTCGTTAGATTTAGCTCGTTCATTTATAAACTTTTAGACTGTCACAAAACGATGCAGATTATTATCGCAGAGAGTACAATTTGAACTGACTATTATTTTAAGGATTGTAAATAAAAGATTGTTACTTATTAAAATAGCACGTTAGTTGCAATGTCTGTAAATGTTTTAATCGTGTACTTAATATGTTATTAAATAATCAACAGAAAGTTAAAATTAAACACAGTGCATTTAAACTCTATTGTATCCTGAAAATCTCAGTAAATTCTCTTTTGTTCGAATATATTGCAATAAAAATGAGGTTTGAAGGCTTGTAAAAATCAGTGTCATTTGACGCATTAATGTCGCATATATCTGAATTTCAACCAAATATTGTCTAATTAAACAGCGCGATGGTAGATTGGGAAACACCGTCGCAGGCAGAAGCGCTGCTATCTTGATTGCATCGACCGAGGGTAATCAAAGGAGTAGCGTCAGTTTAACAAACGCGACAGCGGTGAATCCATCCGCGAATTCATCAGAAGATCAGAACGCAAAATCCAAAAATGTTGAAAGCATCGTTACTGATGACATACACGCCATTCTATCTTTAATGTTTGTTTCGAAACTGTTGAAGTTTCTTCTCTATACAGGCAATTAGTATTGCCCGGATAGCTCGGAGGCAGCGGAATGCACGCGACGTTTCCGTAACTGCTCGAACTTCCGTGAATGCAATTTGCAACGTTACATTGCTGCTACAGTTATCAGACTTTTGTCAACTTTAGCAGTTGTTATTTAGTGGAGTTTGCAATATACTGCTTCGTTTGTGCGGGGCAACACTGTATCGGCTGAAGAAATTCAATTCTGGAGTTCGAAACAGTTGCCATCAGTTTTCCAAGTGGAAGGGGCGTGCCATACGTGTCACTATTACTATCGATTAATATTATCTTCTTCGCGAGTCGTTATTAATGATGCACTAAATTGAGATTCTGAACGTTAACTGAATTAGATGGTAGAATAGATCAGCGGAGGCTCGGACTTGTTACGAGAAAATTCATTTCTGCAACTTTGGTTTTCGACGAGAGATTGATGAATACTAATTAATTAATTAGTCAAATATAAATTTAATATTCTAAGCTATTTTGCATTTTTCTTAAGCAAAAGAAGTTTGTACTGTGGTATAATGTTTTTTTTGTTAAAACTTAATTTATTAAAATATGTTTAAATGGGATCGAATAGGCAATAGAGACTTTAAAATACAACACAATATTCTTAACTCTAAAGCAACGCAATAGGAGCTTCACTCTTCGCAACCAAATCAACGACTGTCCATTCTGTCTCAAAAATCTTCACTCGTCCTCACTCATACATCCACACTTGTACATCCGCATTCATACATCCGCACTCGTCCCATAGCCTGCGTGTGTCCCCGGAAAAACCCAGCCAACCCTTGGGCCTGGTTTTCGTCCGACACGCTTTCTCTTTTTATGGCTTTCTTCCCTTGGGCCTGGCTTTGGCCAGGCCTTTTTGTTTTATGACCAAAAATCCGATACTACAGTACTTAGCACAAAATACCCGAAATTATTAAGACGTGCCACGTGAAATCAATTTTTCTGATTTTCATTCTCATTCAGCGATCCACTTTATATATTATATTAGCCAAGTACAAAGGTAACATTTTCGGCTTTTTCTAAGAAGAATAGATCTGTAACTGATCACATAATATTCATATTGATTCATTTATTAGTAAGAATCTAAATACATCAATAAAGCTACTATATAGCAACTTCTCTAAGTAGAATAAGTTAGCCACTAGTCAGACGTCTCATTAAAAAATTAAATGCCAGTGTTTCGATCGTATTTATCTGTCTAGGTAACTTTATACGTCATTTTTTAAACAAATACTACTCACTCTTCATAGAACTAAATAATTTCTATCTTCATCTGCTTATCAGTAATACTAAATGTCGTTGAAGCGTTCAACAATATCAAGAGAGAACTATTCAAAACGCTGTCAAAACAGATCCTAGTTAATGTTTCGGACGAAAACTCCGAACATATTTTACGGAGGCCGACGTGTTAAATAAGAAAACAGTGGGAACCCATTATGCCCCGCGAGGTGACAATGAAAAATACTTCTACATCTCGATTTTTATTGCATTCGTTTCGCAGCACTCTCTTACGCGACCGCCCCAAAATGAATTTAATAATGCTACAGTACTGCCAGCGATTTATCTCCGACGAAAGAATTCGGAATACCTCTCAGCTAAAAAGGAATTTTAATCTTCGCGGAATTCCGCGGCGGAGAACCGGCCGTACGCTAGCGTAATCTCATCGCGGAAGATGTTCTCCTTAGATGATCAGATCATGCGGCGCGTTCGGCTGGCAATTGGGAACAGTCAACTCCTGCCGGTTATCCCCTTCTGATAATCGCGAATTAGGGTAGATGTATCTGTGAGGTCACGTTAACGATTTTTATTTATTTCAACGCGAATATTATTGAAGCGTCGTAAGAACTTTTAATACACATTTTAATATATTATTTAACGCCTTTGATTTTCATATCTAACTTGCAATACGATAACAAAATTTTTTCATTTTTCATATTTTTCTTTTCTTTCAATTTTCTTCTTTTTTCTTGCAATTTCGTTTCTTTATTTCTTCTGCTTTTTTCTGTTTTATCCTTCTTCGTATTAATTGCATTTTCACTGCATTTTATTTTTACACCGATTTCTTTTTCTTTTCTTTTCGAGATTATATTTAGGTCATACGTAACGTAATTTTACATATTTCGTACGTTTAGTTAGTAAATGTAAGTATTCTATTTACTGTGAGACATTTATGCTTGCTGTAAGAATAAGAAATATGGATAATAATACAGATGATCAGAAGCTGTGCACTGCCCAGAACAGGTTCATCTCTCGTAGTCCGCGTTCGATCTAACTCGTCGCACACACCCTGGAGGATGCTCTATCAAGACATGAATCATCATTATGCGACAGCGCTCTAGCGTGGCCACCGCGGTTCCTGCGACAGGACAGCATGATTCATAAACCCAGAATGTGAATAGAGTCGGATCATAGAGCAGATGCTAATTGTCAGCCCATGACTCTGCAATTAGAGCGCAGTGTTAGTGACAAACACGACAGCGGGGTGATCGATTTATATCGCCACGGTTAATCGGGATTGTTAGTGAGATATTTGGTCCTGCTCGATGAAATGTTAGCTACAGCATCGTCCAGGGAGACAGAGAGATTTAAAAACCTTGACATGGTGCTGCAAAATGCATTTTCAAATTAAACGAATACACATTTATTTTGGAAATATTTTTCCATTGTTAATGCTAAATTACTGCGATAATTATCAGGATTTTATGTAGACAATTATTGCAAGGTAGAACATTCTGATTATACTAATATAAGTAGTAATATTTGAAAGAAGAGTTCATAATCCCAGATGACATTTCCTACTTTAATCATCTATAGATATAACACTATGATTTATTGGAGAAATATAGTCAAATATTCGTAAAGTTAAATTGCTGTTGTCACTGTCAAGCTTTTGTTAAGATTTGTAAATGTTATATAGGAAATGTTTTAGTAAAATTATTACACGTAATACTATTTTCACAATTAACTCATTTTTCACGATTTTGGACTTAGACCACTCGTCAACTAAGTGGCTGACACGTGCAAATTAAATTAAATACACGAGAGCAACCCTAATCTAAAAAACTAAAACTTACAAGTAGAATAGGTTTACCAGTAGTCAGACACATCACTGAAAATTAATTTAACTAATTTCTGCATAATTTATCGATTGAAAATATAGCGTCGTGTTGCAGAAAGCAATTTTCCACCCTGCCAAAACCGATCTGCGGAGTAAAATGTTTTCGAGAGCTGTTGGAATATTCCTCACGCGAACTACGAACCGTAAATTTCGGCTCATGCAATTTGCAAGCTGAGCATCGGCCTAGTGGTCGCCAGCAGTTTAAAGATCGGAACGGACTATCGGTTCTGAGATATTGACAATCGAAAATTGAAGTGTCCGTTTTTTTTTTCGCGCACGCTCCAGGGAAATTTTCCGGTGGCGACCAGTGACGACCATACACTTGGGAGCAGCAGGCTCATGGATAGACTGTGCGAGCGCATGGCTCTGCACTGCTGGTGCAACGAACGCAGTTATACTTTATTGGCCTGACTCAAACATAAATTTTACGGGGAAGTGACCAACGTTTCCAGAAACGCGAAATTTACTGTTCTAGGCTCCCGTGGTACTGAAGTAGCTCGACTCAGCATACTCTCAGCTGGCCTGTATTTAAATTTCCTAGTTCAATATTACATTTAGAGCATCTGTTTCCTACTGTCACTGAAGGCTTATTCGGATACGTGATTTCGAAATTCTGTAATATTCGAAGCATTCGTTCGAAGCATTCGTTCGAAGCATTCGTTCGAAGCATTCATTCTAAGCGTTCATTCTAAGCATTCATTCTAAGCATTCATTCGAAGCATTCATTCTAAGCACCCATTCGAAGCATTCATTCGAAGCATTCATTCGAAGCATTCATTCGAAGCATTCATTCGAAGCATTCATTCCGAGTTTTCATGAACTAATTCATTCTCCATCAGGTGCATCAATCTCAAATTTCTCTTGAAACAATTATTCGAAGTTTATGGTATGAATTTTTAATTGAACGTACTAATACAAAACTTTGTATTACCTAAGGTTTTGATATTCAATAATTAAAATTCTATTGAATTCCCCAGTCTAAC
>CM052165.1:1652604-1662927 GCA_028455555.1 Augochlorella aurata
GATTTAGAGCAGATTTAGGGAGAACTTAGATCAGATTTAGGGCAGCTTTGAGGCAGTTTTAGGACAGTTTTGTGTTATTTTTACGCTATTATTAGGGTAGCTTTAGGTTTGTTACCCTAGAAGATACTGTACGCAAACTGTTCAAATTATGTCCTAAATATACTTATACTACCCTAAAACTGCTCTAAAAGTGCACTAAAACTGTCCTAAATCAGCCACAAAAGTGTCCTATATCTGGCCGAAATACGCCATAAAACTGCTGTCAATCTGTCCCAAAATCTGTACCAAATCTGCTCGAACAATGCCATAAATCTGCCCCAAAACTGTCCCAAATATGACCTAAATTTTCCCTAAAACTACCCTAAAACTGTCCCAAACCTTAAAGAAGAGAGGCTAACAAGAGAGGGCGGGTCCTATTGGTCAGGAGGCGGGTCCTATCCACAAGGGGGCGCGGCCTATGCATAATATCGGTGTTCGACGTGCAAAGTGCCATTATGTATTGTTCCTTGCTTTGTTAAATACCACTCTACAGCAACAATTTTAATTTTCAACTTTTATAAGTATTTGATTGTTCCAATTTTTACAAAATTTGCTTCATTCGATTAGAGAATTTGTCAACTAATTTTCTGCAGCGACTATATACAATCTACGTTCTGAACATTTTTAAACGGAAACTACGAGACCCATAAATCTCAAACTTTATTTATTTCATTGATAAAGCATCTCACGAATGTACACTAGTTTTGTCAAGTACAGTTCTCATTTTCTAAATTTCAATAAATTAATAATAATGAAAAGATTCGAGTTCTAAAATTAACTCGAAATAATTTGAAGTCGATACGTTTGGCAAGTTTGTTATTTGAAATTGCTAAATATCGGTCGTTTCCGTCGTTCCGAGATTGCCTCGAAGTGGCAAACCCATCTGGGTGCGTGATCACAGACGCCCTGAACGTTAATGCGAAGCGCTGTTCCACACAGAGCTCGCTGAGATCTCAGAGGAACGTCTCTAAGTAGCACGCAGAGCGTCGGAACGTTCTCGGAACGTAAACATTGCTTCCGGGCTCTAAATTGGTAGTGTCGGTTATCGCGACAGTCTGCGCGCATATTGCACTGTAAACACCATTTCCTTGTCGATGATATTACACGTCAAACACCGTCGCCGTTCCCGCACTCTGTTTACATTTCGAGCGAATTCTCCGGTGCTTCATTCCCGCTGTTTATTTTACTTTTGAAATCCGCGAACCAGCAATTCCCGCCTCGTTAGATATTCCGGCTACGGGTCCGGGGTTGTAAATTGTTTTCCGAAAGCGGGCAGCGTGTCTTAATTGCGCGGCAAAAATTGTAATTCGCAGCTGGTGTAACGTTACATCACGGGGAAATATGCGACGAGGAGTATACTTTCGAGCCTAGGTTCACCGGGAGCCGGTCGCAAAGCGCTGGTTGCTTTCCAAGTTTCACTCGCAATTATCCAATAGCCGAGATTGTCGGAATGAAAATTTACCGAGGCTGCTGTTGACCGTAATACTTAACTCGTTTGCATCGTTAGGGGATACGGGAAATGTTAACGTAACGCTGCGTGACTTTATATCCTCGCATGTCGACGTAAACTCTGATAAAAACACGTGAGTTCTGCGATTTACTGGATCCGCAAAAATCGCGGTTATTTCTGAAGCTGCCGCCAATAATTAGGACAAATGCTGCTTAAATGAACTTCGTAGACGGTAAATTTCTAGCAGTTTTACGAGAAGTTATTTTAAAACGATAATAAAGCAAGGAAAGGAGGATAATTGATAAAGGAGCAAGGCGATCTTCGGGAATTTTTTGAAATAGAAATGTCGAACGAAGAAATCGATATCTTTGCGATTAGTTTCTGCAATGGCCGTCGAATTTGTAGAAAATTTTCGATGGTGAAATGGTGGTTTTCGTCGAAGTTAAATTGGTTTTTGTAACGTAGAGCCGCAGTTCTACGGAATAAGGAAACTTCAACGGTGTAGGGAAGCCTTACCAATACAGCGAAGGGCTCCTAACAAACACTTCTGTTTCGGTAAAAGTCACAGCTTGTCACTGCACTGTCCTAGAAACATTCTACCCACACTATCGCGACACACCAAAACCCGACACTCGCGTTTGAACGTTCGCGGAACAACTAAACCGTCCTTATTTAGGTGGTGCCCCATTTTCCAGGTAGAATCATGGGCACGATCCCACCTCTCGGCTTCACATTGTTGTGGATTTTCCAGGTGGAACTGCGGATATCGTTCGCCCGCTCTAAGCTCGGCGTTGTCGATTTGCAGAAGTCGATTTAAGAAAATCGAAAAAATTTTCCATTCGCGCGACTGCGATTATCGTTCGATTACAGATTAATTTTAACATTTCAAAGGTTAATTTTAACATTTCAAAGATTAATTTTCATCTTTCGAAACGACGTCAAATGTGGAAAACTGTAGAAAGCTTATTGAGGATGTATAATTTTATATTAAACTGGATTATTGGTTCGCGAGAAACGTTAATAGAAAATATATATTGTTTGCATCGATTGCACGAAATAAAAACTAAATAGCAAGTTCGTTCTTTCTTTAATCGTTTAAATGGATGAAAAATAATATATTGATATTTTAAAATTATTTTAATACTTTTACTGTGTTCTATTTCGTAGTTTTCTATTTCTATTTCATCTATTTCATAGTGATTCGAATTCTTCAAAGGTAAGATTTGCGACGACAAAGTTCAATTTAAACAATTAGCTATCGATCAATTTCAATATCCCTGCAATTCGATCTTGCACAATTCAACTGCAGACATTTGTAAATATACTACTTTTTTAACAAAATAGCTGTTTCTCTTTAAGAAGGCGAACAACGGCACCAATCAATTCTCGCCTAGCGTAATCGGCTTTAAAACCAGAGAAATTTTTAAAATACACACGCGATCCTTCATTAACTTGTATCTATTATTTACGTAATATTAACAAATAAGTTTGTATAAAATGAACTCTACCCGGAATAGCTAATAGCAGATAAACGAAATAGACAGAAATCATGTTAATGAAACAATGTTGCGTAGTGTCTTTGTCCTCAGACGATAAGCACCAAGGTAACCATTATTTTCATTTTATTATCTTATTATTATTATTACTGTAATGATTATTGTTGCGTTGATTTTTGTAGAAAAATTAAAGGGCCATTTCGTCTATTGATTCTAAATAAATATATAAATGCAAGTTAAATAAATAAAAAATACATATAATAAATTCATATAAAAATACATATAATAAATACATATAAAAATACATGTAATAAATACATATAAAAATACATATAATAAATATATATAAAAATACATATAATAAATACATATAAAAATACATATAATAAATACATATAAAAATACATATAATAAATACATATAAAAATACATATAATAAACACATATTTTGACACAATATCTAAAGAATCGCCTCTCACAGATTATTCGACAGAGAGAGCTAAAGCGAGCTAGAAAGATCACGCGACAAGCCGATGTCGCATGTCAAAGCGTCGCTGCATTCCCCGGGAGGAACAAAGTAGACAAAAGGTGTCGGCAAGTATCCGAGCCTCAGCGTTTCTTCTGATTTCTGTTCGAGGAAAAAGGACAGACTGGCGTCAAGAAAAAGGGAGAAGACGGCGAGGAAAAATGGCGGTACGTATATCATTCCGTCTCGTACGTCAAGAGACGATCCATAACGGATAATAAATCGTGGTTTTCAAGCCGACGCGATGTTTCGTCCCGGGAACAGGAGCATCGTATCTCTGACGCTCGCTGGAACAAAGATCGCATCGATCCGACGGAAATGGAATACGGTCCGAAAGTTCGAGCAATCGTTGTTACATAGATCGCGCCGATCGACGGATCTGTACCGTCGATCTGATGCCGAACAATGCGAAGATCGACGACGCGCGGAGTTGCGGGAACGAGGGGAGAGCGCGAACCCGAACGTTCCGCGACTTATTTGTTATCAGAGCCGTCCGCGTTTCCGCTTCGTCCGCCGCGCCGCGCCGCTTCGTTACACTGAAATTGAACGATCGTTTTTCTTCGCGAACGTTTCGCCCGTTCTATCGGTCGCTGGAAAGTCGAGGGTAACGCGATTTAATAAATCGCAACGTACACACGAGAGAGGATCGCTCTGGGATATACGATCCGCGAGAAACTCCTTTGTTTCGCGAAGACAATCGTCGGTTTGAATATTGGCCAATGCGGATTTCACGGTGCCGTGACGTGATAGACGGAAATGTTGAGTGGCACTGTCGATTCTACATTCTACAAGTGCGACGATCATTTTGTGCGCCGAGTTCTGGGCGAAGATGATTTTATGATGACTTCAGCGAATCGGTAGAATCTTCGTCAATCGCGGCTGACTTCAGATAATTGATAATCCGATAATCTGAAGACTGTGACATCAGATAATCCGATGCAGAGTGATCTGGGGATTCACTTCCTGTGACGAAAATGATTAAAATAATATTATTGTTATTTTAGGTTGCCGGAATTGATACTTAATTTTGGTTCTATAGAGTGAGTAACGATAATATTTTTAGAATATTAGACAAACTAGTTCACTGAAAAATAGTTGCTAGAATTTTTCGGAAAATTGCAATTCGTTGCAATGAGAAGATAAATAAAAGTATAGTGTTTGTTAACATTTTTATCTGACTTTAGAACGGAATTTTAAGCGACGTGTAAATATCGATTGCGATCCAATACCTTTTGTGACAATTTTCTAGAATAATTAGAAATTATTTCTAATTAATTTTAATAATCAATTACAATATTCTTGTAGATATGCCAACGAATATCGTCGTATAAATATTCATTGAATAATAATAGACTGTACGTAGAACGTGTTTAAACATCCAACAAAATGTGGATGTTTTTCATTCGAACACGCTATGTTCTAAAACGCAGCAGGCAGGTTCCCATTATTACAATTTGTCGAACTTTCTTCCGTCTTTGAGAAACTTCTCGCGAAAGAAACGAAGAGACTTCAACCTATTAATTTTGCGCCGCTGTTCTCAAATTACTCTGCATTACGATGACAGAAATGATCAATCATTCGGCTTATCAAAAATTAGATTTCAACTTTCCCGTGTTCGTGCTTTCCTATTAACTTCGCCAAGAATTAAACGCAAATCCTGCGATTCGACGGAGAGATCTCGGTTTCAAATCAACTGGCCTGCGTGATTGAATATTACAACGGAATGAACAGCTAGCGTGAATTTCCGCGAAGAGGAAATTCTTATTGCAATCGTTTTCACTGGCCAGAGTTTCAAGTGGCTCGTGCAGCAATGGCTTAACCGTCGGGATAATCGTTGATACCTTCTACTTTCTCGGTCTTGAGGGTGCTCGACCTAGATGCACGCAATAACGATTCGATTCACTGCCTAATTAATAAACACGGTTTTCCAGGAATTCCTGTAGTTTTCATCACGCGATTTCTGCAACTCGTAAAAACTTTGCCGGGGAGCTCACCCTGCGAACTCATCGATGAGAAGTTACGAGCGAGGAACTGAGCTAGAGATAGGGAGAGAAATGGAGATCTAGTTGAGCCAGTCACTTTCGTCTATTTTTAAACATAGTTAATTTCACGTTTGTCGAATATATTAAATTTTCCAGACGTATTAAATTTTTCGTTTAAATTCAACCATATAATTCTTTGCAACAAAAAGTATTTCAATTTTTTAATACTGAGTTCTCGAAATTTTCTATAAAACTTATGAAAACTTATAGGAAAATACTAAACGAATGAAGATCAATATTCGAACATAAAACGTTGATTATTTGTTTGAATTTATATTTTTAGCTTAAATTTCAGTAGTTCATTTGCTATGCATGGTAACTCAGCCCATCTTTTTCTCGATGCGTTTCTTACTGCGCCGCTTACCGCAGTATTCTTTTTTCTTTCTGCTAATATTCAAAGAAAATTTAGTATTTGTTTCATGGGAAAATTTATATCGATACAAGAAAATTGAAATTTACCCTCAAGTTCCTAAAAAATGTCAATTAAATCGCTGGAGTTATTTTTATATCCAAAACTCCTGAACTCTGCCAGCAGGGCACAGTATAGAGAGAAAGAAAGAGAGTGAGAGAGAGAGAGAGAGAGAGAGAGAGAGAGAGAGAAAGCGTGGTAATTGGGCTGCCGGCTCGTGAAATCTGCTGACGAATCAATAATCTCGGGGGTTACCGACGGAAGACAAATGGATCGCGATTGATCCAATGGTTCGGCGATTGTGCTATATTCTCGGCACAGACGGGATAAAATGCCCGTCGCAAACGGGGTCAGGATCATGAGATTTTCCACGGATTTTCGCGGTGAATTCCTCGAGATCCAACCAATAAAATTATTAGGCACAATGCGAGCGTTGCGCTGTTTGGGAATCTCGATTTCATGTCAGGATGTAGTAACATATTGCCATGATGTAGATCCGGGGACACTTTATTGAACAAATTCCACATAAAGACGTCTTCATAATCTCAATAATTGTTCGTCGGAAACATTGCAACAATTTGTTTCCATGTATCACAGTTGTAATATTGAGACAAATTTTCCAAATGTGGAAGAACTGCTTTTATTATTTTATCCATTTCTATATGAATTATTTAAATAGATAGAACATTATTATTATAATAATAGACATTGATTATTGTAATTTCAACTCTTGTTGTCGGTAGAGTATCTTTAGAAAGAGAATTACAAATATTAACAGGCTTAATGATGTGTTAATGTTTATTTGTTAATTCTCATTTATTTGAATAGAATGGATCTGCTTAAAGTTTATATTAATTATCATTAATTCGAATAAAATGCATCTGTTTCAATGTATTTTAATTTCCACTTGATTAAAACTTGTATCAATTCTATCTTAATTGATATTTATTTGAATAGAATGCGTTTCAATTTCATATATAATTTCTATTTATCGAATGGAACGCACCTGTTTCAATTTTGTCTCAATTCGTATATATTCGAACAAAATGCGTCTGTTCCATTTTTACTCCAATTTCCATAAATTACAGCGGAATGTATGTATTATATATCAATTTTTATATATTTCCGTAGCATGTACGCAATAATTTCAGTTTTGCAATCTCACAGCCTACTCGCAATCTCCGGCCAGCACCAACACAATAAGAACGTAATATTACGTCACCGAATGGCAAAGAGGAAATCCCAGAAGAACCGCAAAGGAACGTCACGAGCAGCAACAGGTTCTAAAGAGAACACAATAGATGGTGATCGACAGGCGACGAGAAATTGCAGAGGACGTAATATCGCGTCAGGGAAGCGGTCTCCGACCATCAGGCGAGCATATACATGCATAGAGTGGTCCCGTGAACGCGTTAACAGATGAGGTTTCGAACGCTTGCAGCTGCGGCTCAAATCTTTCGAAAGTTTTACGATCGCCGACCGTACGAGACCCGTTGCTGTGAAATTCACAGTTGCATCGCACTTTCCGATCGTCCTGCAGCATCTGCCAGATATGGGTGTTTCTGCGGCTCGGATGACTTTGGCCAGATTCCATGTAGCATCTTGGCAAGATACCGAGAGAGCACGATCGCGATGGGGACCGAAGTGGATTGCAACGCGTCCGTACAAACGAGATGTGGTCGCATGCATAGAAACCCGAAAGGACCTCCGTGCATAGACAATGGATATCTGTTGGAACTCTAAATTCCCATTGGCTTCTCCTGTAAGCACATCGGCTACCAGATATCCCTGGAATCGCCTCAGGAACGTCCACTACGAATTTTTAGTGGTCCACAGGATTTAAGGGGCTCTTCTAGTGCGAATCTTTGGGAACGTTGATATTTTTTTACGCTTCAAACGTTCTTTTTACTTGAATTTGTTTGAGATGGTGGACCGTCCAACTTTCTGAAGAATGAGTACAATAATTTTCTTAATCTTTGGTTTTTAACTGCAGCGATTGCTGTCGAATTAATTTTCTTCTACAGAGAGTAATTTTTGAAATAAGCTCTTTATAAATTAATTTTATAAAGAATTTTTATTAGCTTGAAGAATGTCAATGGAAGCGTCATTGTTGTTCCTCAAATGAATTTTCGTAGCGTTGGGAAACTGTGTTCAACAAATATTTTTAACACAGCATATTGTGCATTTGATACTTTTATAAATAAATGTTTGCAATTGAATTTTGCAAGATTCAAGAATTAAGTTATCGGTAAGTAAATCCTGTGAATATTGCACTACACTGAACAATCAAATGAAAAATGAAGTAAAGAATCAAATGAAAAACGAAGTAAAAAATGAAATAAAAAACAAAGTAAAAAATGAAATGAAAAACGAAGTAAAAAATGAAATAAAAAACGAAGTAAAAAATGAAATGAAAAATGAAATAGAGAGGATTCATGGATTTGTTTTGTTTATTAAACTTTAGAAATCTTAATTAAGGTTTATTCAGCAACGAAGTGAAACAAAGTTGATTGTTGAAAAGTAAAGTGTGGAAGCGTCCTGATGAATCTCGGTATACCTTTGAAGTATGCAAGCGATTGTTTCATATCAGTGACGAACTTATCAAGGAGCCCTCAGCGGCGACCGCATTCGTAATTGAGCAACGTATTACACGGTGGGAAGCGATCTAACAGCGTCCGCAGTTGGAGTAATTATTCCCGCAGCAGAATTCCATTGGTAATTGTTTTGGATAATACCGTCTTGCAGTCCAAAGTGCACTGTCAAAGTCTCGGAAATCCCCTAAGGGATAAATGAAATCTGTCGCACTGTGGTCGGAACCTTGATCGAGGTAAACCTAACCCACGTCCACAGACCTGAACTTCTTGTACTCGACGAGCTTTAACAGGGACACGCTCAGGCCAGAGTTCATTCTCTGATAGCATGATCCAGAGGTTGAGGACAATGTTCGAAATAGAGCATATGGAAATGCCCTTTTTAAACATATGTGAGTCATTTAAAGTTTCAGTATTGGTGATTAATGCTTTATCTATCGGAAGCTTAATAGGATTTTTAATCTATTAATCTGTTACAGGATTTTTAATTAATGTGTTATATTGATAAGAATCTTAAACCCATTTTTTTACTTGATTATGTAAAACAAAATTATTTATTTTACTGGAGGGAATTATCTATTAAGAATTTCTTGAATGCAAATTGTAAGTTCTCAAAAATTATTAAATCCGAAAAGTTATAACTAGATGGCGAATCTTTATGCAAATTAAAAATTGTCCGACGCTGTTGTAAGAAACAAGTGTTAAATAAAAATAAATTGTTTGCCTCGATAATGTTTATAAAAAGAAAACAGCGTAAAATTGTGTAATATTCTAACAATTTTTATTATACCACACAATTTTCTATATATTATTACGGCTACACAATTATATAGATTTTAAATATATCGACGGAATACTAAGTAAAATGGCACGTTGACATGTTAACTGCCACATTAGTATTCATGCGGTCGTCATAGGTCGGAAACAGCTCTTTTACGTCCTAAAGGACTATTATTCCTTTTAACGACGTGAGAGCACTCATGAATTCTACGGAAACTTATCTAACGACGGAGACTTATCTTCAATTCTACCTTTATGGTGTCGACGTCGAATAACTTCCAAGAGAATCGTGCCTCGGAAAAGCTAATTATTAATATCGCAACTTTTTCACCAAGTTTATTTAGAACTATTCTACAAAACGTAAGCAAACAGTAATTACTTCACGAATACAGAAAACACTATTTTTCTTTAATAAATCAGAGGTACAGTTTCGAAAAGATACATTAATATATACAATATATAAATATACCATTCTACTAAATTTATATTATATAGTTTGATCTAGTTTAATTCTTCTTGCAAAATGTGCAAAATGATTTCTCAAAAACGAATTTACAGTCTTAGTAATAACGTGAAAGACAATCTAAAATACAATAGATAAGTTGAAGCTCGATTTTGTTTGACGTTGATAGTGTAGCATGAATGCGGAATTCGAAATGCATGATTTCGGCTGCAAGTGTGCAATGAGACATTTGAAATACTGTCCGTTGCTCAAAAGATGGTGCAGAGAAAAGTGCAGGACCGATTTCCACTCATATTAACGCCCTTGCAGAAGTATTATAAACGCGTTTCCCTTGTTAACAGAAATGACCCTAGTAGTCCCCAATTTCTAGGAAACGAGGGACTCCAGCCTGGCCGATTGTAAAGAAACAACGCCTCCTGACTCCCGTCATTGTCTCGCTCCCTCGTGCTCTCCTGCTAGCCATTTCCACTTCGTTTTCATTCCAGACTTTTGATTATTATTAATTATAATATAATAAAATAATATTA
>CM052165.1:1663027-1673990 GCA_028455555.1 Augochlorella aurata
AGTCCATTAACTCGATATACGATGCAACCTTCGTGCAGGTATTTCACAACATCTAAGGTTCCTATTGATTTCACAACTTGCGTGATATAGTACGGTACAACGTGCATGGCTAGAGCAGCCCTGTGTAATTAATTTGTATTCTGCTCGATCCTCCTCGCTCCGTGCTATCTGCGCACGTGTAATATCTGTTAGAGCGAACTTTGTTCAGTGAACGCAGCGTGTAGTTACGATGTTCATCGCGCTGACAATTACAAAACATCTGTATTTGTATTTGTTACAGATATTCGGCCACTAGGCAGAACGGTCAACAGCTTCTCGCGATATTGCCCGCCGCGAAACAACATTGCCACAACCACTCTGTGCTAACATTAATTATTAATGTCAACCAGAAGTTTCTAATTACACGCAGCAAGGTAAATGGTAATCTCTAATTACAGCCGCGGTAATTAACGCCTCGCAACAGGCGAATCAATATTCTCGCAGTCCGACTGCGACCAAATCCAATTTTTCAGTGCTCCCTCATCGACTGTGAGAATAATTAACGCTCCAACGTCAGACCTTTCTGTCAAAAATCCATTCGGGCATGACTAGACTCGGGACTTGAATTCAACCGTAATTTAACTGTGAACTTTTATAAAAGTAAGTTATTTAGTAAGCTTTTAACTTCTGAATTATTTCTTTTTTAAGATAACTGTTACATTAACGCTTTAATTCTATTATGAAAGTTCGGTTCATTTGATTCACTAAAGTTCTGAATAGTACATAGCGAAAATGATTTTTAATAAAAATTGCCAGAGACGTCGATTTCCTTCGAATTCAGATGTAAATAAAATACAAAATATTCCAGACATTGTTCCATTGGATAAAACAGAGAGCGTAGAAAGATTGTCTATAGAAATTATGAAAAAGGTATAACTGGTGCGCGTATAGTACACAGGGAGTTTATTAAAGTTGTGCAGCGGCGTATTCAAGAGGCATGATTGCGGCAAGTGTGCCAAACAAGAACGTGTGCAACTCCTCTTGTTCGGCACTCGTAAAGCCGCTGTGTCGTGCAACTTCAACAGACTTCTATTCATTTCTCGTTGCATTTAAAACTAAATTATACCTTGTTGTCGAATGCGCCATGGTTTACTCTGACAAATCGTTATTCAGACTCGGCCCTGGTTTTATTCAGATCAAGTAAGAACAATACGAATATTGCTACACGACAAATCAAAGGAAAGGATGTTCTTTGAGCCTGGACGCTTATGGTTCGTTGATTGAGCCTATTGGCTCAGCTTTCTCATTGTTAATTACAGAAAAGAACGTTCATATTTATTTTTTATTATCCGTGTATGATCAATTTGTTTATTAACACTTTACCAACCCGTCATTCAGCCGTAAACATTTTTGTTATTATTGGTATGTTACTAACATTTTCATACTTTGGTAACATTGGCATTAAACAATATTTACTTTATCTATTTTATTTCTTTTTATTTTATTCATTTCATTAATCGCGAAAGGTATCTGATATTTAAAAAATTATACAATAATATTGAACACTTTTAGCTCAATAATAGATAAAAAATTATTGGTTGCCGTGACAACCGATTCACATGTTACCGATCGGGGATCAAAGCCTATTTACAGGCTACCGGTTGGTAAAGTGTTAAGAACCGAAGTGAAATTCATTTCCTCATACCAAATTCACCTTTCTATAAATTCGTTTTCCGTCCGATGATTTTAACCCTCTTAGTGCCGGAGGCTGATATATCGGCCCGCTCCTTATAGCGCTTTACTATTCGCATTGCGGGAGAACTCTGTCTCAAAATAAATTTATAATACGTTATAAATGGTCTAATTTCATTACGAGAGAATTAAAATATCATATATATTAAAATATATATTACCTATAACAATTACGTATTTCGGAAGAGATAATCTGTCCGGCGCTTACCACGTACCTTCGAGTTATTTTTCATGTTTGTTATGTAATATTATTTATCTTGTTACAAAATATATCTGAAATGCAAAGTATATACTTTGTAATAAATGTTCTATATGAGATTGTGATAAATAGATGGCTTTTCCTATGTGCAATTACGTTTTGAAACAGAGAACTCAATTTTTCTTTTTTTTTATCACTTATACCTTTGTTATCTATATAATTTTCAATGAATATAGAAAAACTAGTGTCATTGTTTTGTTCTCTATTTCGTCCTTAATAAACTGCTTTTTGAATCATCTAAATATTGTTTCTGGTTTGGTTTTTATGAACATTTTCCCAAACCCTAGTAAAATTGAAATTGGGCCGGTTATTCTCGCATAGGCACCACTTTTTCGCCCGGCACTAAAAGGGTTGAAGTTCGTTCTATTAAAACAATCGAGTGTCCGACACTCTACGAAAGGACAACGAAGATCTCGCAAAGATCCTGCTCGAGAATTTTTTGTTCTTCCATCAGGTGACACGATTTTCGTACAGGACTTTCACTCGGGTGCTCCCAACAGTCTAGTTAAAACAAAATTCCGCATGAAAGCCACGCAAAGCTTGTTTCCAGCGCAATAATTCGTACACCTGCGCGTCCTGCCTTTATTCACGCGGCTCTCCCGGGAAACGTTTAAAGCGCGTCGACAATTAAAGAGCATTCGACGCACGCCGCGGACAAATTCCCCAGCGGGAAATAGTAATGTACACGATCCGGAAAATTCATCGTCTCGTAAGACCGCCATTGCCAAAAAGTAGAATGACGATATAGGAACCAAAAATAGGAAATAATTACTAAAAGCTTTTCAGTACAAATGGCGTTGATTTTCGCGCGCGCTCCACGTTTATTCAATAATTTGTCGAGCTTCATCGATTATCCTCGCACACTCATTCGCGAGGTGTATTTAATGGACCCCAATTGTGTCTACGTCAGTGATTTCTTGTCGACAGCACGAAATCATTCCGCTCGTTCCGCTGGGACGAGCTCGCTTTATTAATTCATATTTACAATGATTAACCGTTCGTGTTTTTTCGTGATTGGATTTTTTAATCGACGCGATTCAATCGTTTATCATCGTTGCATTCGACGATCAGACTGTTGCTTTTTCAAATATTTAACGCGCTTATATTGTCCTGGTTTTGAGCATGTCAATCCTTTCGGTACTTTTATCGTTTCGAAACAGACTCATATCAGAATTTCTCTTTTTATTCAGTTTTGTATTCATGAATTACTTCGAAAGGTTTTGAAAATAACCGACTGGTTCGTTCGAACTTTTCTAGTTAAAGAAACGAGGTTATCTGAATTTTTAAAAATCTTGTGTTCTTTTTTAAAAATCTTTTTTTGCATTTTGTAACTTTCTGTTTACAATCGCATTGTACAGGAGCTTCGAAATCTTTAAAGTAATTATTTCGAAAGGAGTTCTCTGATTATATCATCCCAGACAACTTTTCAATAGTTGCATTAAAATTGCTTTTGAAGTATTGAATATTCATCAATATGTGAACAATATGGTCTTACATTTCTGTATAATAACGAAGCAGTAGTAAATATACTGTTCGATCCATAAACTGATGAAATAATTTTATTTATTGTTGTACGCTGACGGGAAAAATGATGTCGCGATATTTAATAATGGACCTCAGCATGCATATTTATGAGTAACGACGTGAAAACGCGTGGATCGTCTCTGCCGTATTGTTACCTAATCCGATCTCCATGAATATTGAAATGAGTGTATGAAACTTATAATGGTCAGACAAGCGAGCTTTATAAAGTCCACACATAGTATACCCGTGCAGGTAAATCGTTCTACTTTTAACGGACAATGACGCTTAAATATTGATTACGAGAGAACAGTATTACATCCTGGCTTCAAAGAACGAAATAATCAAAGTACAGCAAGAAAAGGGCGAGAAACAATTGGACATTCAATTTCAACATTTATAACACACGCCAATGGATTAGTGCAAAAGCTATTAATTCATTCTTCGTTAGAATAAAAAAAATCAATATCTACATAATAGATTTCATTAAAAATTTTAGAAATAATCTTTGATACTAAATAAATTGCACATATTAAAAATAGTTAAACAATAGTCATTGATACATAAGAAGATTACTTAAATAAAGAATTGTCGAGGTGAAATTTTTAATACTTAACAGATTGTTCATATAAAAAACTATCCACGAATAGTTTTTAATGCTCGATAGATAGTTGATATAAAAATTGTGCAAAAATAATCTGAATGATAATTTTTCATTGTCACTTTGTTCACATAATAATATAATTTCTCTAACTAATGTATGACAGTCATTGTCACAATGAATTTCTATGGAGTTCCTTGTGAAGTTAACTATAATAACGATATTACTATACTATCACTATTTTATTTCCACGGGATATAATTTTCTAAAGTTATAAACATTTTTCAAATATGTCAACTTTACTTAAGAATTAAGTTTCGTGTTAATATTAAACCTTCCATACTTTTTTATAATTAAATACACGCGTATATGCACCGTGCTTAGTGCTGGCATGTGTAACAATGAGGTTAGGTTGATTCAAATAAAAAATATGTTTATAAGACCATGAGCAACCGTACTTACATTCGCAGCATGAAGATCACTGGATGTCTTAACAAAATTATGATATTCTCACTTAACACATACTAGTCTTCTTACAAATTTTAATAAAACTGAGCACAGAACACAAACGTCAAACGCAACAGGTGCCGGAAGAAGCGCGCGAAATAGTTCTCCATGAGCTTTCAGAGTGCTATCGATTTATATCGAACCATGGAGCGCCAATTAATTCTATTCAATTAGTATCAATTAGTATAGTGCAGTGCAGTGTCCTCGAATGTGTAACACACAGTTTCATTAATATTTAGCATTCGTACTAATTAAAAGTGCTTTCATGTGTGAAGAACGTTTAATTGTCTAATAATCCCCATAATTCAGAAGCAAGGTAACGTAACTTTCTCTTATTAATCTTAAATTACTATGTACGCGTTGGTTAACCTCCAATGTAACTTTCTCTAAACGATATTGATCTTTGTTTAACATTTTAAAGCGTCTCGTTAGTCGGAATACAAAAATTAATTACATATTTTTCAGAATCGTTTATTTTTGTAGTTTTAGGGTTAGGGTAGTATATGTATATGATGAATGTACTGACAATACTCTGAACAACTTTATCCATTCTATCTACTCAACAACGCTATTATTTATTTACACGACGCGAATTTTATTTAAAGCGAACTATTACCTAATATATTGTTATAATACTATAATACTATATAATATTACATAATTCTACATAATACTATATAATACTATAATGCCATAATACTATAATACTATAATACTATAATACTATAATACTATAATACTATAAGACTATAAGACTATAATACTATAATACTATAATACTATAATACTATAAAAAATAATGTTCTTCCACAGTTTATTGACCAACTTCTTCCATATTAATTTCTACAATTAACTTTTTTCTCAATTGCCGAATAGAAAAGTTTGTTAGTCTTAATTTTACGATAAATTTTCGAATAATTTACTCGAATAAGAAAGGAAGAATTATTGGAACAAATATATAGAATAATTTATTGCGCATTACTTGAATCAAATAATTTCATACATATTGGAATAAAATATTCGACTGAAAAGAAATCATTCGAATAATTATTCTAGATAAATATTAATTCGAAACAATTCGAATAATGCTAGTATAGGGAGAAAGTCCCTATCTCAGCAATCATGTACGATATTTGAAAATTTCAAACGTAATTCGATGCTCTTAAACGTATGCATATGTACTGAAGCAGTTTGCTGCTTCGAAAATTGCAATTTGTTCAACTTTTTGGGAGAAGAGGTGCCACTGCGCTCCGTTGGACAGAAAGTGTCTCCGCTGGTTAACGACCACGAATTCGAACGCATAATTCGGTTTACTTTCCACGCCTCGGTATACTAACTGCGCTTAACTAATACTGACACGGTTAAATGTTTCCTCGATTGTCCTGGAACGACGTTTCTACGGCGGGAAATTCCGAGCAGCGCGCCGGTCACCGATGAAACTTTTATTCGGTGACCGTTGTTCGCGCGCTTTCCCGTTCTCTCAATGCTTATGGCACTTGTCGCGTCTCTTTTCAATGTTTCATTCTCTACTTTCGAAACCGTCCGAGGCATTAAAACCGAGCGAATATTTGACGCAATTCACTCGCTGCTGAAAATATTCTCATAGTACTTGTTGCTCGAAAATCGCCGGAATTCTTCAAAAAACAATCCCCCGAAATCGCCCAATAATGAAAAGAGCACATCGTATGCTTGCACCCGAATGAAATCAATTCTCTCCCCGTGCCCGAAATTTATCGTTCTTTTCATACTGTTAACTGTATCGCGTCGAAATGTTAGTTCCATTAATTTTCTCGGCGAGCCGGCAGTTTCATTTCCGTTATGCGTGCCCCAATTTTTCGTTCCATCACGTTCCTCGGTCTAACGAATTTAATTTATGCGTTTAATATACTTATCTTCGGGAATGCGGGATTTCTGGAAATATATTCAGTTGTTATACGAACCGTGAATTATAAATATAAACATTTCGAACATCGTTTTCGTGAAATCAGAGTCGAAGAAGTGTCTGTTCTATTAATTAATTAATTAATTAAAAAATAAATTAAAGTTAAAATTGACTAGAAAGAGATCGGCGATTCATTGAAGAAATGAATGCAGCGAGCACCAATATGGAGTTTTAATTATTTAAAATTGTTTGTCCTCGCAGCAATCTGGCGTTCGTTCGATTTTGTGTTTGATCTCACAAAAGCGTAAAATCTACATTCCATTTGTCATATTTAAACTGTGACGAATATTTTTATGCAATTTCTGTTCGCTGTACTCCCGAGGTGCACCGATGACATATTTTTTAAATCGCGATACCAGAGCACAGATTTCTATCTGGTTAAATATGAGATCTCTTGATGTATGCACTTGTGCATCACTGCACATAAATTCGTGTATCACGAAATATAAGGATTTCGCTGGAATTGCATAAAAAGTGCGCCACGAGATAGTCGCACTGTACACGTTTCTGCGAATGTTCCGACCGTGAATTTTTTAGCGTGTTCTTCACTGCGGACAGGAATGGTCATCTTGTTTTTCGAAATAACATTGACACATATTTTTAATCATTTTCTCAAACGAACTGTTAAGAGCTTCCTTTAGTCTTCCGTAGTCTTACTAGCATTATTTTAATCCTTTGCACTCGAGTGGTGACTCTGGGACACCATTAAAATTGTCCTATTACGTTCCAAAATAATGTTTGTACCAACAAAAATTTAGATTTAAAGAGTTGTTAGAAGCAAAACTGTTAGTATGAGTTAGAAAAATCAATTTAATATGCATAAAATGCACTTTGCTACATAAATGGGAATACCATAAGCCAGAAAAGTAAGTTTAGATTTACAGTTAAAGTGGCTTCGGGTGCAAAGGGTTAATAGCAAAAAATACCACGTACATATGCATGTTCCAATGCGCATTCTCATTTACCAAATCCTTTGATAAGTTCTCCCTGAGAATTTTCGCGAGTTTCATTTTTATAATTAGAGTTTGATGCGTTTTGCGAAATACACGTGTCATCTTTGTCAATTACAAATCCTAGAACTCGGACAGAAATTCATTTCCTTTCCGAATAATTTTCGGCAACCCCATGATAATACTGTGGTATAATGTTTTTTTTTAAACTTAATTTATTAAAATAAGTTTAGATGGGATCGAATAGGTAATAGAGACTTTAAAATACAACACAATATTCTTAACTCTAAAGCAACGCAATAGGAGCTTCACTCTTCGCAGCCAAAACAACGACTGTCCATTCTGTCTCAAAAATCTTCACTCGTCCTCACTCATACATCCACACTTGTACATCCGCATTCATACATCCGTACTCGTCCCATAGCCTGCGTGTGTCCCCGGACAAACCCAGCCAACCCTTGGGCCTGGTTTTCGTCCGACACGCTTTCTCTTTTTATGGCTTTCTTCCCTTGGGCCTGGCTTTGGCCAGGCCTTTTTGTTTTATGACCAAAAATCCGATACTACAATACTTCTTGCGATGTTTAAATGTTTTGTATCCCTCTAATTAATTCTGCAATGAAATCCGCTGTTGAATTCAATGTTTTACACGGTTAGAGGAATCCTCGCGTTTACGTTCTTGCTCGGATCTCGCCTTGCGTTTCCAGTCTTCGTCTCGCGTTTTCGTGCTACCCGTCTCAAACATTGTCGCATCGTTTTGAAACCGAAGACAATGAGTTTCCGAGATATTCGATAAAGCGTGCACCCTACGGTCCCGTTCTTCCGCAAGATTTATTCAATCCCGTTTCGAGCAACGTGCGAAAACGCGACCAAGTGGACCATCGGGTGCCATTTTAACGACGCCCTACCGTTCTTCGAATATCTTTTACTTCGATTACTTCGACAAACGGACCGTGTACGATACATCGGCTCACATTGTCGTCTTCCACCTATAAAAGCCGTCGGAGCTTTATCTACCGTGTCTGAAACTGCATCTGCTGAAATTTTCTGCTTCCACTGGTGTCGTTCCTCGATTGCACCCCGCACCGAAATTGAAAACAATTTTTCAATACGGACAAATGATTTTCCAGCTGAATTGCAATTAAAAAAATGATTATAATTCATTAAAATTTACGAAAGAATTTAAAAAAACTAAATTAATATATCGAAATCAAATGTACATTTTTGTTTAACTCCCATTTCATACAATCGATTTAGGCAACCTTCTTAACATAGGATAAAAACTTGTATTATTCTTATATAATTCTTTAATTTCATATATGTATTATATTTTTGTATTTTCTATTTTTGTTTTTTTTATTTTTATTTCTTTCATTGCTTCTATTTGACGTATGCACTAAGTGAAACAATATTGCAATATAAACAATATGTTATATGCTTCATTATAACATGTACGTTCAATTTAGTAATATATTATTTTATAGTAGGATATTTGTAAATTGTAAGTTTACTAAAATATTGGCGATATGTAAAGTTTTGTAACTTTTGCGGGTAAACGTATCATTCTCGTCAGTGTTATAGCACAACTTGAATCACTCACCGTCAGCTCTTAAAATTACTAAAATTCCATGAATGTTGAACAAACATGCTGAAGGCCCAAAAAAGTTTCAATGGGAGTTTTCGCGACAGAGTCAGCTGTTATCCAGGGCGACGGTAGCGTGGGAGGCGAGCCAGGAGCACGTTAATAAGCCAAATTTAATAACTGGGCTCGACGGTCGGCTCTCAACGATTACTCTCTAATTATATATGCGTCGTGACGCTGGCGTTTTATGAATATTCAGTGGTCCTTGGATGGTGTCTAGAAGTAACCGGCTGGACCTGTCCGCGTTTTAACGTTGACCTCGAGCAAACTCTATCGCGGATATTTTATTGAATGATCCTGTAAGCAGTGAGAACCGGTGCCATAATAATGGTTCCGGTCTGAAACTTCGCGTTGATTCTCATTAGTCATTGTCACGTTGAAGATAAATATCGCGTGACGATAAATATTGGCACGTGGGATCTTATATTAGAGCGACGGCTTTTTATTAATGAACGAGCTCGAGCAAGCCCGCATTCATACACTCGGCATGTAAACGATGATCAACCGACGACCAAATTTGTGTAGCATTATGCGTTATTGAATATTGAAATTCATTCCACCGGGGAAGTGTGTCATTGTGATGCCGCGAGTTCATTAATATGAATCAAACCGTCGAGCGCTGACCAGAACAAACGTTCGTAAATGCAGGACGATGAAATCGATGTTTTGCTACCGTTATTTACAACATGTTAGAAGATTAATTGCTATTCTAAAGAACTAATTGCTATTCTTAAGAATAAATTGCTATTCTAATTTAAATAAACCTACTCCGGAATTTAACAAAAATATTGTTCCATGTCAAAAACAGCTAACTGGTCATGTAGAATACTTCGATATTCTTCATATTAAATTATATATTTTACAAGAATGTTGTATTTAAACAAAATATGACGAAAATCAAATTATATTGTATACGCTTGATTTTCTGCATATTTTGTTTAAATACAGCATTCTTGTAAAATATATAATTTAATATGAAGAATATCGAAGTATCCTACATAACCAGTTAGTCAAATATATTGTGTCTTACGACGAGTAACTGGTTAATACAATAATTGCTCAATTGCAGCAACAGGATCCTCTAATTGATTGATGCCAATCATCTGCATCTTCGTTGTCCAATACTAGCGGTAACGATTCATTAAGTTTTCGTCATTAGTTCACGCTCGAATTACAACTCCGGATAAGTAGCAATCTTCGTCGAGGAGAAGCTCTGTCGTTGATGAACCTCTCCATGTAGTTGAGTAATGAACCGTATTAGTCTCGCGATTCTTCGTCGGACGCTAGTGAGCACTCAGGATCCTTTTAAATTATTCCCCGCCGCGCGAGACTTTCCCCAGGAAAAGGAACGAAGATTTAAAGGAGGAGAACGTGTCTCGGGATAGCTCTCCCCCGTTCGCCACGAGGATCGGAGCCCGTTGTGTGTAGATGACTGAGAGACTGGGAGAGACTACGTCGCGCGCAACGGATGCGGATTGATTTCCCTGCGAAACTGTGCCCGGAAAGAATCCAAAGAAAATGTGAGTGCCGGAGAGAAACGCGTTCTTCCACGGAAACGGCACACCGCGATTCATAAATTTTCTGGAACGAAACCCGGTGCCGTAACTGCCGCTTAAATTAGACTGTAATTAAAAAATTCTCACCTCGATAGCTCCCTTGGTGCTCGATACCATGAAAGATTCACGGCTGTAAAAGTAGGGTTCAGAGTTCGTTGAGTCCGAATCTTTCGAAGTTTCGAAGTCCAATAAATGGGAAGCCTCGGCGGAATTCGCGGAAACCAGCAGATTTTTTGAACGTTTGCGACTGAAATTGC
>CM052165.1:1721269-1731923 GCA_028455555.1 Augochlorella aurata
TACGATGACTTTTCACAGCGTTATCGTCAATCAAAGCTTGTCAATTTCTACCAAAAATTTCTCTATTCCACAATATCTTTGAACAGTACATTTTCACACAAGCTTGTCCCCTCTCACTCCGACAACAGAACTTCGACCGTAGCTCCGCGGGCTGACGCATGGCGCCACGTAGAAATTCAGTACCGACAACAAAGTAATCACGTAGCAGTGATCGATCCGTGAACTCCCGGCATCAACGGAATCGTAGGTTCTCCGTGGCGAAACGCAACAGGTAACACGGCGGATCGAATCGCTGTGGTGCTGATTATGGTGTCAGGTCACGCTTGTCGGATTGAAAAAAAATGCGCTTCACCATCCAAAAATACGCGAGCAATTTGGCGCGGGGGGTGCGTCGTGTCGGCGTAGAGGATCTCGCAAGAGGGAACGAGATAAAGAGAGGCAGGCAAAGCTAGAGAGAAAGAGAGAGAGAGAGAGATGGAGAGAGAGAGAGAGAAAGAGAGAAAGAGAAGTTCTGGAGCGCAACAGGTTACAGCACGTAACAAATCGCCGCGGTGCGCAACGAGCAACGAAACACGCCGATGAACACCGTGTTTCTGTCGAGATTCCGCGGCGAAGACACGGTTACACGTGCCGAGGACTCGCAAGTTTTTAATTAGCTCGCGGCCGGCCCGTTATCGACGCGACCCGCCAAGCTGAATCGCAAGCAATTTAAACTTCCGTCCCGGTACCAGCTGGCCGACGCGTCCCGAAGTTCAGCCGAAGGCAGCCCGAGATTATCCAATCACAGAATTCCGATAGGTTCGCGCCGCTTCCGTGCCCATTGTAATCGACGCGCTTTGATCTCGCTGAGCGACGGATAAAGGGATCGCGGGATTGCTCGTCGGTACGCGTTATCGTCCTCGGAATCCGTCGTAGATATTTAAACATGGGTGAATAGCCTGGTTTCGAGACTGATTGGTTTATTATCCGTGGAGACGTCCCGCTTTTTTGCGACGTGCTTCGTGAGAATGCAAATTTCATTGGGATGCGTCCGAAGATAACAGAATTCGCTGAACAATTTAATGCGGTTCATGCATCGAATTTAACAGTAAACTCCTGTGATGTGATTTAATATATTGTAGGAAATAATGTTATACGAGATTTTATTATTATAACGAATAATATTAAATTATATTTATTTTACAATATTTAATTATATTATTATATAATGATTATTATTATTATTATATTATTATTATAAAATAATATAATGATTATTAAATGATATAATATTAAATGCTTAAATGATTGCATATTATTTCTCGAAGGAGTACTCTGAGACCGACGATTTTCTCGTTTGGAAATGAGAAACAAATAGATATAGAAAATTAAAACTCTACATATTTATTAACCTTCTAACTAATATATTATAAAGGTAGTTTTTAAAATAAATAATTCCGCGGGATATGATACTTGTGGATGATATATTGAAATATGATATTTGTATTGTGTAGTATTTTTATTCAATTAATTAATCCATTGTATAAAATTAAATTCTTATCATAGAATGAAGAATCCTTTCATTTGATTTTATGAATTCCTCGTCCATGAACAATGACGAAATCAAACAATTAAAGGAAATCGGATAGGGACAGTGCAAACAGCCATTCTCTGATATATTTAACGATTTATTACTCGATCACTTAATCGAAATTAAAATAAAACCCTATCTAGTATTAAATTACCTAACAGAAAGCATAAAAATTTTTTCTTTCATTTGATACCGCTGTTGCGCGTCTTCAATTCGTTGTTTTCGTCGTATTAATTGGTACAACGTTAGTTAATAAATTTGGGCCGTTGCAGACAGAGAGTGCAAACTAAATGTTTCAGCACGGAAACAAACCTTTTAAACAACAGTCAGTCCCGTGGAAACCGTCAACTGTCAAATAACAAACGCGGAGAGCGCGATGCGGTATTTGCAATTCAGGTAATCAGCCAAATTTTTCGCGGCGCGAGCGACTGATCGGTGAGTTTCGATTGTCAACCGAGTTCTTGTTCGAATGCGCATTGAATGACGTTGATTACACTGCACGAGCGGACCACTGGAAATTCACGGTGTCGCTTTCGCGATAAAGCATCGACCGATTATCCGACTTCCGTTGGTTTTCCAGTCATTTTGCTGTTCGCAATACTTTGTAATTTCGTCCACCTTAAACACCTGGTAATTAGCACATACGGACTGATCTGTCCGTGCAACTTTTTAGGTGAGCCACATAGTTTTCGCAGGTAATTCTCGCAACTTTTGATACTGTTTCCTTGCAATGCTCTAGCAGAGAATTCCAAAGTCCGTGTTCTGTTGAACAGTCATGACTGTATGATGAAAGTAACACATGAATTAACGCATTCGTTATTGTTATCTGTATTTGACGCAGAGAAATTCAGAATAGAGATATTCAGAGAATATCAGATTATTTTGTGAATATAATTATTTAAAATTATAACACACGGCATGATATTTCGAGAATTTATGGCTTCTCTCTGACGATATTTTTATCACATTTTATAAGAGACTACGATGTATTTAATACAATAAATACAATAATCGTGATAGCGAACGTGTTGAATGTATAAATAACTTTTCTTGAATCGTTACACGTTATTTTCATTTTCATGCGACAAACTGTGCCAGTCACTTAACGTTATCGACCATAATTTTCATTAACAATGTAAAACAGTGAGAGTTGATAATTATCCAGACGTCGCAGAAGCAAAACTGTTTTGCAATTCTGTAACCGTAACGTATACAACTTTTAATGATCTGTTACCCACGTGTCTAATTATCTGCGTGACTGTTAATCGATCGGAAGTTATTAATTAGCTATCCGCTCGTTTCGTTTAATTCGTTTTTCATTTAATGTGACAAGCTCTTTTAGGGAGATGAAAAATTCTCTGGAACGATACTGATAGAGAATCAATTAGGAAAGTGCGACGAAAATATAAGGAATTTAATTGGTACGTGATCTGAAAGTAGTATACTCTGCCGAAGCTGTAACTTTAAGCCTCGTTCCATTTTGAATCAGATTAAACCCGCTTGCTTAAAAATAGGCCAATACCCACTTAATCCAGGCTTAACTGTGATGTAATACTGTTTCAAGTTCAATTCATACTGAAACTTCGTGAAAGCCCATACAGCACGGAGTGAATAAGGCTTACCCCATCAACGTTGAATGTATTAAGCGCGAAGAGAGGAAAACCTGAGCGCACACATCACTTTTCCAACCAAATTTGCTCAGTCACAAAAACGAGAACCTACATGAATTTTAATACATTTTCCGCTGCAATTTTTTTAGCTTAATCGCGAAAAATTTTGAACCAGGAAATGTATCAATTTTAATATGAAATCACCAAATAAACGAAAAATGAAATAAATTACAGTCCGTTATTAATAAATTATTATAATTGAATAATCGAGAAAAACACTTAGGAATTACGGGGTGTCGTCTTCCAACCCTTAAACAATGAAATTAATAAAAAGCATCGTACAATGATTATCAATAATTACCGGGAAAAAATTGCCATTAAAGAATTATCGAAAAAACCCTTAAAAAATAAAGAATGCCATCCATCAACCCCGAACCAATAAAATCAGTGATGATCATGACACCCCCAATTTAAGAAAACCCTCTTGAATGCTGTGCACGTTTCATTCAATTACTCCGTCGAATTTACATGCACACCGCGCATTATATACCCCACACGAACGTCCCCTAATTTTCCGCAGGAAGTTAGGTCCTTCCGCTCACTATTTCCATACGTAACTTCCTCGGAAGTATATTTCCGGAACGTAGAGCGCTTTCGCAGATTCAGAGGACTTAAAATCTTGTCTCTGGCCGAGCGATTTTGCCGAACGACCGGCCCCGCGCGAATCGACGACCGTCATCAGCGGTAAAAGCACTTTTCGTGAAAGAAAGCCGGATTCCGGCCCGTGGGCCGAACGATCGCTGTAGCCGGGCCATCAAACTGCCATCAACCGTAATCAATATTCAGTCCGCAGAAAGCCGAGAGCCGGAGTTCCGTAAACAGAACCGAGGCCCGGTGGATTTCCGTTGCTCTCGCACAGTAGCGTCGATCGCCTGGCATCCGGTGTGGGCGCGAACGTATCGCGTTGCCAGCCTGCAATGCGACGGGCCGAGATTCGGATCCGTCGAGGAGCGAGCCGCGGGACCCGTAACCATACCGCCGACCCTAACCGAGCAGAGCCATCGTGGACGTCCGAGGCGTAACGAGGAAACGTGGCCGGGTAACCGCAGCGCGAACGGCGCCAACGATGAAGTCATGAAGCTTTTGTTGCTCGCACTGCTCGGCGTGGTGTGCTCGGCCGATTACGAGCCGCGGGACAGGTGGCCGTCGGTCCTGGCTCGATCCAGAGAGGATCCGGAGCTGGAGACCGCCTTCGATCTCCTGGAACAATCGAATCTCGAGAGGACGTTGCACAAGGTCCGCGGCGACGGAAGCAGATTCAGCGATGAAAGGGCTTGGTCCAGGGCTCGCCAGAGCCTGTTCCGCTTCGAGAACCCTGAGACTCATCATCCCATACGCCACGGGCGCAGACAGTTCCGATCCATGGATCTGAACTCTCACGTGCCAGTCACCTGGCCCGTGAAGAAGGAGGCTGTCGTCGAGGGCGATCTCGTGCTAGGTGGACTGATGATGGTGCACGAGAGGGAGGAGACTTTCGTCACCTGCGGCCCTGTCATGCCCCAGGGCGGCGTCCAGGCTCTCGAGGCTATGCTTTACACCCTGGATAAGCTGAACGAGGGAGAGGGCATTGTGCCAGGTGTCAAGATTGGCGCGCACATCCTCGACGACTGCGATAAGGACACCTACGGGTTAGAGATGGCGGTGGATTTCATAAAGGGTGAGTACCGGCTGATCTTGCCATGCTTTGTTGGGGGTGCTGGGACGGAATGGGCGAGGCAACGATGGATTGGACGCGGGTGGAACGCGGGGGTGTTTCCAGGATTTTTCGAATCATTCCTCATTCGTTTTTGGAAACTATAATTTAGTACCGAACGTTCAATTTTTTAACTTTCTTGTTTGAAGAACATTTTTCTCTTGGGTATAGTGGAGCGTTCATTATGCGAAATTCGATTATACTAAACATCGATTATCTGAATATCGATAATCCGAACGATCTATTATCTGAATATAGAATAAGTCACGTATATTTTCAGCTACGCGTTTAACAATGTTATGTTGTAGAACGTGTATTTTAGCTAATTGCCTTTTGTCGAAATTTATCACGAATAAAACGATTGTGCAGGTTATTCTATTGGTAGATAACTTATCAGCACATCTTCCTGGAGAAGATTTGTAATTCGAATGCGATTTTGTACACCATTGCTTCAACCAATGGACAAATCAGTTATCGTAGCCTTCAAAAGACATTACCGAAAGACAATTTAACAATTTAAAATTTAAAAAGGGCTGGTAAAAGAATGTTTAGAGTGATCGAGAATCTTGGATTTCTTCCAGATCACTTGATTTCTTTTAGAGCTACGTTAATTAGTATTTCTTCATTCTCAACAATTACCTTGATAGACGATACAATTTTTGTTTCTTAAAAATGTTTAGTTACTCTTATTCGTACCTTGTAAAAATACTTAATAGATTATATTAATTCTCGAATACTTTAAAATAAATAATAATTTTTGCGCTGACATATTCAGTGGATTAGTTAGCAATTGCAGAATGCAACAACGTTGGATGAGTGTTCAGCATCGGATATCTTAATTTTTCAATTCGTGTTTTGTTAACACTGAAAATATCGAATTACGGTTAAATAATACCCTCGTAGAACAGAATTCACGACCTCGTGCGAACAGACACGAAGTATCAGTGTTTAAACGATTTTTCCATGGAAAATCTCGCTCCGGTTACACCGCCATTTAAATAGCTCATTCGTTTGGGTGAAATGCAACGTCCGCTATCAACCGCGGCGGTATCACGTGACAGGGAGAATTAGGGCGTGGGTCCTTGCACCGTAATAGGGAGAGATGCGGCGGCGGAGTTGCAACATTAAGCCGCGTAACGATTTTCTTGAATCGTTAGCTCGGTTACTTCTTGCCACGACGACGACAATAAAGAATGAACGAGTTGAGAAAGGAGTCTACCAGCGCGAGTACAACGCTTTCGCTCGCGGAACCGTCCCGATAATTATCTCAGCCATTAGGGATCCGCAGCTGGAAACGTGTGCTCGCGGCGAACACGCCCTTTTGTGGGGATATCGAGGCGATGCGAGGTCAGTGATGAAGAAAATTCGGAGCAATATGTCACCTTGCACCCACCTTCTTTTGCTTTCGAGGAGAAAAGCGTGTTGACAAAACCATAGAGAATGGAACAGCTGATCGAAAGCTAGTGTTACCGATTTGATCTAGGCTTACGTTGAATAATTTTCAAATAGTTTCCACGTTAAGGATTACAACTCTGTCGCAAGCACTATCGCGGTGGTGCATCAATAATTTTAACCCTTTTACTGCGGCGTAATTTGTGATCATTATTTTGATCAATAATCGTCGTGCTGTTAGTCCAGATCTCCGAGGATTTCTAAACATGTATTTTCAGAGACGAAGCCACATTTTTAACAATTTGTGTCTCCGAAGATCGTGGATCTCCCCCTCGGTCATTCTAGAGCCAAATAGAGAAATATTATTTCTCCCCCAATATTTTTATTAGTGGGATCAGGGTGGTCCGACTTATACAGAGTCATTCTACTTGATCCGTGGCAACAGCCCGGCAATGAGTCGACAATATTTTCTCTTCTCCCAATATTAATATATCTCACGCAGTAGTGTTTTCATTTCCCGGATGCTTGGGGTCGTCTGACACGTACCAGGATATACTACTTAATACGGAGAAAATATTGCGACAGTATGCGCACTGAACGCTGTCCGTTCGGAACGTTCGGCGATGTACAGGTCTGCTTACGTCTCCAATGGCTGCAATGTTGCCTCTCGAACAACTGCATGCTCGTTGCTGCGGAAGAAACATCGCCGATTTAATTTCCAGTGCGTCTTCGTTTACCGCGGCTTCGTTTGTATTCATTGCGCACTCTAATTTACTCTAAGACACTTTACTTTGATGCGGATACGGGAACGATCTTTAAATAATATTCGCCGAAACTGCAGAACCATAATTGAGAGACCGCCAACGTTTCTGCAGTATTCTAGAGCCACCGATTAAATTAGAAAAATTATATGCAGCTGTTTCTATTATTACTTGGACGAGGAATTGTTTCACTTAGTTTTTCAGCAGTCTGAGAGAACGATTCCCCATGAAACGCCAACTCGAAAACACACAATTGTTTCCACACGAACTTCCTTTCCCGGGATAATCGACTTCGAAAGTTTGCCCGACTAGACTGCGGCCATATTTCCAAGAAGTAGAAACAGCGAGTTATAGCCAGACATGTTACGCGATTCCTATTGAATGGCACGCGTGCCTGACAACTGTGCAAACTCGACTGCGCTGGGAGCGAAGAGTTGCATCGACATAAAATTTCTCGCACGATTTTCCCTATTCCATTTCGCTCTGCGGTATTCTTTTTGCTATTTTATCGGATCGGAATATTGTCTCGTTCTTACGCGAGAATATGAAAGACGATTTTTTAATGGTCGGAGCGAAGGAAGATGAAATTTTTCGACATTTTTGTGGTAGCTTTGAAATCTTATGCTCATCGAAGATTGGTAAAATAATGAACCACGTGCTTCCTTAACACCCTTACGAAATTGTTTCGAAAAACGAGCGACCTTTCCAAACGAAGCAATACATTCTTTTCATAGGGTGATCATCCTGCAACTTTTAAAATGTGCATTGAGCAACAAATTTTACAATACCAAAGTTGCGTGGTTTAAATGGGCATAGTATGTAGTGCATTTAGTTTTTTATAGGTGGAACCGTTTCAGAGATTTTAAGGTCAATTTTCTTTTCTTAAATGGAACACCATACCTTTTTACAATATAGAAGAATATCGAATATAATAAATGCATAAATAAATAAATGATGCAATAAAAAATGCATAATTAAACCGCGCAACTTTTGCATTGAAAAATTTGTTACCCGATGCATATTTTGAAAGTTGCAGGAGGTGCACAAGTTGCTAGGACCACTCTGTATATTCTTTATAAAACAGTTATTTCTATCAGCTTAGCTGAGAGAACAAAATCGAAAGAAGCCGGTAGAAATGAACTGGCTGGTGCAACAATTTTTATTTGAGAATGTACGGGAACGAGCACGCGAGTCACGTACCTCCGGATTTAAACGGCCCGGACTTCCTTGATTACGCAGCAATTAACCAAACGCTACCGGTGACAATGCAGACTACATGTACCCGAATTTCCGCGGAAAATTGTTCGGCATGAGATTGTTGCCAATGAATCAACGCACCGGCATGTCTATAAATAATTCGCCATTGTCGCGTGGGTGGTCAGTTCGATACCGTTATTACAGCTCATCAACCCTCGTGATAATGGCGATCGTCGTCCGCGAGCTCGCGAAAGTCTGCAAATAATTTATGCCGCGACAGGCTGACACGCGAGCACGATTGTGTGTCGGTATAAGCAATTTTCGCGTCACTGTCAGCCGGCACTCTTTGTGCGCATTAATCGAATTTCCGGTGTCCGTTGAACGTAGGCTTTAATCGCGTCCCGGTTATAATCGCCAAATTGCAGTTTCCCGGCTTTCTTCGGCCCGCGTTCGACAAAACGTCGTGCATCGACACAGCCGGCCACTTTTATTCCCACTAAAAGGGTACTCCAGTCTAGAACACGCCTTTCTTTCTTTTGGTAATTTTTTTCGTAAAGAAACTATGCAATATTTTGCACCGGATATATTTGTTACTCTTTGAACAATGTTTGCAAATCTTTTCGACGAGAAATAGTTCAAATTGATGATGGTATAGAGCCCCGTGATCAATCATGTATCAAAAAGATGCTATTATGATTGCTAAAATTGAAGCCAGTTATTATCGAATAGGACGTGTTAAATTTATTATTTTTTTATTTTTTCTTCTTGAATAAAATTAGAATATTATTCGATAATATAAATATGTATTGAATAATATCTTAAATCATATTAATATAATAAATAAGTGATGTAATAAATAAGTAATATAATAAATAAGTAATATAATATATAAATAATATTACTAATAATAATACTTTAAATATTGATATAAATATCGATAATATAAATATAAATAAATATAAAGCTAATTTTGCTGCAAAGCAAAACGAATAATATCTTTTTGACAAAAGGCCAGATCATCAGTCCCCTGCAAAAAATTTTCCATAAAAAAGTTGACGTTTGTTCGCCAATTTTCATTTGTTAAATGCCTCGATTTTTACTCGACCCTCGACGTCGTCGCCGCGAATTCGTTACATCGGTAGTTTGTAGGTTAAGCGCTTATCGATCCACGGTGTCCCTCGCATCCTGTTTTTCTGCATCCCTGCACGTGTCTTATTTGCCACACTCCTGAAAGTTATTCTCATTTTCTGTTCGAGATATCCGGCTGCCTCGTAGGCGTTACAAATTTCATTTCTATTTTCTGGAACGTGACAACTAATGCGCGGATCACCGGAGAAAATTGTAAATAGTGTACAAGACAAACGAATATTAGAATTAAGCATGTCCAGAATTGCCGATGAAATTTCTGTTTTGTTCCTGTGCCTTGCAATCGATGCAGACGGTTGAGCCGTTTATTTTTAAACTGGATTCAGTCCATTCATTTTCAAATCCAGATACTTAAGGATTTTGCGCTTTAATCAATTTAGAAATATTGCTAACTGATAGCATGGTAGCATCACGTTTTTGCGTTTCTAAGGGTTATTTTTAGATGCTTTGCTGAAATTAAATTATGTATAACATAGAGATGTAAGTATCAATACAGCTAGCTCGACGTTTTTGGAAAGTGGAGTTAGGCCACTTTCGAAATCAACGACTCAATTCTTATTTTAAAGGTCTACAGCCTAGTGCAGAAAATCGGGGAAAATGTGAAGAAAATCCGAATTATGTTCTGCATTTTATCATTCAAAAATACGAAACATGATCCTACTTATATCCATGAAATATATGTCACATAATTACGAAATAGTTTGCATTACATATGGGATGACGTAATATTTTTTCTACTCTCTTGAACCCCTATTTTTGTTCAGCTGTGGATGCTGTTGCAACGGATTGAACGACATGGGGTGGGTGGGAAAACGAAAAGGGTCAAATGCTGGCCGATGTTGTTTTATTCTCGAGTTTTCTGTATTACGACTTGTTGTCATAAGTTCGAGTGGTTTACGTCGACTGAACAGAGCATTGGGTTAAGTAGAATATACTGATATAGGTCAGACTGTAATAAGAAATTTGTAGAATGGTTTTGTCTAAAAGAATATTTTATCGAATTTTGTAGAAAACTTGTAACAGTATTTCATGGTCGAGGTATAGGGAAGGATAAGTAGAATATTCCTGCATCAGTCAGACAAAAATGCATATTGGAGAATTAGCTATAGAATCAGTAAATTTTATCAGTAACTATTAATGTAACAATGTTGTTGTCTGTAACATTTTTTTCAATTCCAGAGAAATATATTGGAGCATCTATTGATAAAACTATACAAAACCATAA
>CM052165.1:1742978-1776782 GCA_028455555.1 Augochlorella aurata
CCGTTCCTTTCTAACGCCAGTCTATTACAATCAGATAATTTAAATTTGGCATTTACCTTTGGTTTTGATCCTCGAGTACCATTTTTATTATTATAACAATTATAATAATTACCCGGTGTGTTATTCTTATATCGCATTATTCGTTCAGTTTTCGTTTTATGTTTCATTGTTGTTTCGATTCCAAGCGTAATTTCGTTAGTCACAAGAAGCATGCCGCAATAGAATGCACTTTATTCTGCGGCATTACGTTCTGATCGTTGAAATTCCATTTTTTAATCATTCGTTTCACGGGTAAAGTATTAATTCGCCCACGACCCAGTTCCGCCGGCGGACTGTTAATACACATTCGATATTTTCCATTCTGTACGTGCATGCAAATAATACTTGCAGTGATCGTGTTGATCCGCTTGATTGAGTGCTCTTTGCTGACAGTGTTATCGTGTTTTTCCAATATTTATTGCTTGAAAATAAAAGTGCTGTAAGCACGAACAGAAAATCACAAAAATATCCCGGCCATTGTTACGATCCTTTGTAGTGTTTTATTGAACTGTACGATGATCCTTTCCATCATGCGTTACATTCGAAAAGGTAAAATTTGTTTCCTAAGGAAACATACATATAAACGTTACCACGGAGCTTCGAAAATTTTATTGGACATTTATTTTGACACACTCTTCTAGAGGGAAGTTTCTCCGTCGAAATTATAACACAAAAGTTGACGTACGATTTTTTCTCACAGTTCCTTCGCGCTTCCAATAAAAATGGAATTTTCTTGAAATTGAACAAATTAGAACGGTGTTACAAAATTTGGAACCGCAACTTTTCACATCGAACTGATCTTACAGAGGGAAGTCTCTTCTTCAAAAGGAGCCCACAGAAATCACCGTGCGATTTTTCCGCGCCCTGATATCGCATTTTAAATGGAAACCTTGTTTCTTTAATTCTATAAACCAGTTCGTGGCGTTTGACGTAATACAACGTCGAGTGATTAATTGTGGCTCGTTACCCGTGTGTCGCTCATTTGACAAGGTGTAGCTGGCAGCAACACGGACCCCGACAAGCAGAGTAATGCCCTTAGCCGCCACCATACTAATGAAGTTAAGGTTACGAACGACAGTGTCGATGCGACCAAGTTGCACCCACAAGTCAACATTAAGTTAATTGCCAGCGTCGTTCCGTAAGCCGTTCCCAGAGTCGAGTGGATATCACCTAACGGTCGTGTAATCCGCGAAACCGGAAACTGAATATGCAACAGATTTACCACGTGGCCGCCGGCGGGGAATCGTTGCGGAGAAATTATTTCGAGCCTGTCGCCAGTTTGAGGCCCTCCGAGCATGCCAGTCCGTTGTCGCATGGCTGCGCGACACACAGCTGCGAATTATTTCGCAATTTCCTTCGGTGGTCGCCTTATCCTGACCGCGGGAACTTTTCATCGGCCAATGCGCCCGAAAGTTCCTGCAAAGCTGCGGAAAATTGACCTAAATAATGGGAAATTAGACCTCAACGCTGCCGCTTCGTTCCATGGTAAGCAGACCGCGGATTTTACACGTTCAAGACGAAAATTAGCATTCAGTTTTTCGGAAAGTAATTTGGCTTTTTATAAACAAAGCTATTCGCGACATTGCGAGAAAGATCTGTAGCGAATATTTAAACAACGCGTTCTGTGAATTTCGGTAAGATAAATTCGTACTGAACATTTTATATTTACGTCGCGAGGTAATTATAAATATTTAATTGGAAACGTAATTCGATCTTATTAATATCTAGTTTTTCTTTAGAATTGACAAATCATACACGTTTAATATAGTTTTAATTTAATTTAACAATAATATTAGATATGATTATATAATAGTAATAAAATTATTATATTTACTAATTTATACAGTGAACTAATTCATCTCGAGAGAAATTCAAGTCGTTTAGTCCACTTTTGAAACAGTTATGCCGTTCTAAAGGGTGTTCGAACAATCTTTTCACCCACTGCACGTTTCAGAAATGACACATCATTGCGGAATCCTCGGCTCCAGGAACTCGTTAATTTTCTATACGGCCCCTGCATTCATTAATTAAAGACGTACGAATTAGATTCGCGTGTTGAACGCGAATTAAATTCGAAGCGGCCAGGTCACGGCGAAATTGCCTCTAGGGTAGAAAGTCAGCGAGCACACTCGTCGGGTTTACGTGTTTGGTATTGGCGTGGTGGAACAGTCTCGAATTGAAGCCGCGGAGGATATTTGTTAGATGATTCATTATGGATGGCACGTAGCGCCTGTAAGTTTAGCGGAGCGGACAGAGATCGGGCGTGGCCTCGCTGATTTATCACCGAAAATAGCGCTGCTGATTTCATACTTAAATCGATCAGAATTTAATAAACGTGCGCCGTTGCTGATTACTGGGATGGGAGAACGTTCATTCGATTACGAACGCGACGACGTGACGCGTAAACGCGTCGGCAACGGTGACTGCCGCTCGAATGTCGTAACGAGACTGATTTACATCGCTAAGGCGAGACAACGCCGTTAACAACTTAACTGGTCCATTAAGCTGACCGAGTAACTCCCGCTAATACCCAACATCCAATTATCTTCGAAAATGAAGCATTTAACGGGACCTTATGGCAACACGATATTGCAATCCGATGACTCTACGGCGTTGTTAATTTCCCGCTGGGTAACCAGCCCTGATTCTCACCTCATTCTCTGGAATTTATCTCCGCCTTTTGCGATTCGCAGTCTCGGACTTATGGTTGATATTGCTAATAATGCGAGAGAAATATATACTCATCGATAAAAGTTAAAATAACTTTACATATCGTTAACATGTGAGTAAAATTTCATATTTTAATGAATATACGCCTTATTTAGTTAAAAACGTATATTATTGCAAATATTGTTTAGTGCATGGTACTAAAAATAAACAAATGTTGTCTTCTAAGTTTCAGTAGAAATTATCTACCAAAAGATGGATATAATTACTTAATAATTTATGTCACTGCTTTAGAATTATTTCGTCAGTAGAGTATAATTATAGTAATTATAATTACCGACGATAATTATGCAATTACATTAGAACAGTTATTCATGAATTTCAAGATGCTTTCAGCAATGTACATTTAACAGGAAGTAGTATAGCAGTGCACTAGTCAGACATATATCTCAGACATATATATATATATATATATATATATATATATAACTTAAAGAGTCGTTTCTTAGATCATCTTGACTATCTACCTTGAGGAAACTTACAACAAAGAGGAGCAGCATGTAAGTCGCATATACTACTACTGGTCAAACACGGGAGAAGCATTCGCTAAAAGCTTTCTTCCATTTCTAAAATTCATAAAGCTAGCTCTATACTATCGTACGCATATCATTATTACAACGAAGCCACTAAAAGGCCAGTGAAGTAGAATTTTCCCACATGAATCAGACGTGCTTTATCAGGCCATAAACTTTACACTTTTCCCCTTATCTTAGCCGTGTATAAAATATTTCTTTGAATTATACAGCCTTGATAAGGACTTTTAAAAAAGTAAAAAATGAACTTCAGTTAATATAGATTTATTAAACATCGATTTTCGAACATTTCTGCTACACATTTATCGTATTAACGCAGAAATTAGTGGGTGAAATTGCAATCTACGAAAATACGAATATCGTTACACTATATTCAAACTTATTTACTCCTTGCTTAATTACATCGTGTCAGATTTGTGATCAAAATTTTCAATAATATTCACCTATTTTTTATTTATATATCTTAATGCGAAATAAATAATCGACCATTAGAGTCAATAAATATAAATTTGTTAACTTTCGTAACAACATAAGCTTCTCAAATGCAACTACTGCTTTTCTATTTGCATTAACTCCTTCTTATTTAATCTCAACAATAAAAGCACTGAAAATAACGTATAATTTTATTAAACAATATTCATAAGAATTTAGAAACTAATAATAAGTAATATCGAACATATATAAGCGTAACATTGCTGTAACTACTGAGTAAACCATCTGGTCAGAACGAAGAAGCTGTAATTAGTACGTAAGCGAAAGAAATCGTGGACCAAAGGCATCAAAATTACTAATGTAGACTACCTTATCATTTCCACAGAGAGCGTTTGCTCCGCAGAGGGTTGCACAATTCCAACAAGATCCTAAACAAATACCTTAAATTCCTAGCAAGCGTCTCTGGGTCAACTCAGAGAGTCGTCGTATTAGAATCGCGAACGTGGAACGCACTTGCCGATCTAATTACCCCGAAACTATTTCCTAGGACGCAATATCTCCAGGTTTGGTCCATAAAGATGGCCTTAAGTATGCGCGCTGCATTCGTCAAAGTGTCCAGCGACGCGTGGATCAGTACCGCGCGATGCCTCGAACTTGTTGAAAGCGACACCGACGGTTTAATACCGAGCTTTAAGCCGGCGGAAGTAAGAGGATATGTGTGCGCGCCGATATACACGGGGCTTTTAAATGGCGTTCTGGCTCGGCGAAGTTTCGAACACGCCTGGATCTCGCGCCGATGTTCTCTCTACGCGCCTGTCCAAAGCAATATCACGTTTTCTGTATTAATGTTATGCAACTGTGGAGTCTCTCTTCTCTCAATTAAACGGAGACGAGACTGAAACGGAGACCTCACCGACACATTTCCTGACGGTTCCGTCACTTTCCTCAAGTAATTTCCGCGGAGAACGAAACCGTCGCTCCAGCAATCAAGACCATTACCGCCTCGGCAGGCTAAAGAATTTAGGGGTTGATCTTTATCGCGCTCTCCCTGCTGCCGTTTTAGCACTGTAAATAATTTATAGAGCTACTTTCCTCGAATCAGGATCTTGCCGAGTTGTTGGCAAAGACTTTCGGATTATTTGACTGATGTTTATACTTTATCAAGGAATTAATAATCGAGAATGTTTTAATAAGTAGCTTTCAATAGAATAACGAGCTTTTAATAATGAAATTTAATAACTTCTCGCGAGACTGCTAGTTTCAAGGAAGTAACCGTGTTTCTTTTCAATATAACGGAGATATTAGAAAGAATGTTAACGTTGGAAGTTACTAAATTGCGAAGTAATGAAAAATACAAGTGTTAAATATGTAAGTAATAAAAGATATAATTTTAAGAAATAATTGTTAGGCTAAATAAAAGAGCGTGTGAATATAAATTATTTTTATTAAATTGCTAATTGAGATTTGTGTTAATGCTTTAATTTTATATTTTTGGTATTATTAATAAAATATTATTATTCACGAAAATAATCTGATTTTCGTTAATTATGCATATGGATGGTTGGAAAATATGTAAATAATTAACGTTCAATATGTTGTTAGCGGGTAATACATGGTTACTTAATTATGCGAAGTGCATTACACGTAACATACTTCTTGGCTCCGTATTTTAGTTTCGTTTGAATATGTTGTAAGTGGGAGTCTTAAAAATCGCTCGAAAAATATGCATTTAGATGAGAGTATCCCCTTGAGAAATTACCTTGGCTGGCTATCATATTTCAGTAGAATATTCCTGTCTATGGCAGACATCAGACACTAGCTCGCTAATGGGTTTCTCAATATCCTTTCAGGCCGAAGATACCCATGAGCAAACATCTCTGTTGTCGACAATAAGAGTCAAACGAGATCTTCAAAATACTTGAGTCGAAAGAACCCATTAACCTCTTAACCAGAGATAACGAGATAACTCGTTTATTCATCCGAATTCCGTAACTGCTTACAATTTATTTCGACAAGCTCTAGTTTAACATTACGTAGAATTTTCTGGAATAATGCCAGCTTCCGAGCACATTTGTTTAGCAACAAAATCGGAGTAAAAGATATTTCAAAATTATTTACATTAAAACGCAGGTGGTGTTAATGCTTGTCCTTCTATTTTAAAAATTAACAAATTCAAATAAAGATGAAATTCTTATGATAATTATTAAACTCTGAATTTTACAAATTTATAAAAAAAAACGGATAAAAATAACTGTTTAACATAAGAGTTGATAAAAATTTGTAGTTTGCATATACGTCCGCAGTCCAGTAATTATTCAAAGAAAATAAAAGACGACGTGACATCAGTGCGATTTAACAGAAATAATACTAAATGCCAGTAATTAAAAAATTGTTCAGAATAATTAGTTCAAGCAAGAATAAAGTCTCTGTACGTGCTCAACAATATCTAATTACAATTGTCATTATTTTTCATAAAAGCACAATGTCCGTATAAACATTTTCCTTTCAATGTCCTATAAACTTTTTCGGAGTCCTCAAATAAACGAAGCCTTTTCCAGCGAACAGTATTCCTCCATTAGCATAAACGTACGGACGCCGGCAATATTAAGAGTATTTTATTGCCGACTAGAATATTCTCGTGTGGAGGGTTCTGGGAGTAACGTGTGGCTCGTAAAATTTTTTAGAAGCGCACAAAGAAGGGAAAGCTATCCCTCGGCCTTGGAAACAGTTCTATATACTCGGAGTTATACAGAGTGCGTGCTCAAGATAAATTTCCCCTGTTCGGAATGCGTACGTGCGTGGTGTTGACCCTGATGGAAATTTCATGGCTACGAGAATGAAGTTTCATCGAGTGGGCTTTACGGGTCACATTTCCCTTCGGCTTGCCGAAGACTACGGGGTGGCAAAGGGGGGGGGGAGGGAGAGGATCGGATTCGGTCGGGGTTTCGATATTCTTCAAGCTCGTAAAAGAAAGCTGACAAAGTTGCGGGGATGGCGGCGTGGCTTTCTCCGGGCGATATACGGGACACATCGTTTCTTAGGCGACTAAAGGAGCCACTTTTCGACGCTCGTAGACAGCCGAATGGAACTAATGGTCGCGATACGGTTCTCCCTTTGAAATCCGACTTCGTTCCCCTTCTTTTATCAGCGTGAATCCGTTATCCCCCGATTTTATATCGCCTCGTAATAGAACGCAATAATCCGTTACAGCTTGCTCCGAGCATCCTATTCGCATTTAGGGCTACTGCTGTATTTCTGCGAGTGACTCTGCAAATTTAAGCGCTGAAGCATATGAAAATAGAAGATTTTATGTGGAAAATAAATCTTGAAGAGCTATAGGATAGTCAACATGAAGTGGAATTGGTATGTCATGATCAGACGTGCCAGCTGAATGTCTGTTTAATGCTATGATTTTTCAAACAGTATGGAATTCTAGTCGTTATATTTATTTTTATAATCTTTCGGCGATCTTTAGAAATATCTTTGGAAGTCTCTAAGTAGAATATATGCCTACTACACAGACGCAGGCTGAGTAAATGGCAAAATATATGCAATGTTTTGTAACGTGTATTTGATTTTTCTTGAGCGATTTTTCGGAGCATTTACCATTTTTCTAAGTAGAATTTTTATGTAGTAGTCAGACACAGATTTGATAAATAACAGGCTGCATTTAATAAATACATTTTACACGTATTTGATTATTCCTGGATGACTTTTAGGAGTACTTTTAGGCGTCTAAGTAGAATCAGTCCGCATAAATCAGACGTGAGCCGTGCAACCGACAGGACGCACGCAATACTGAATTTTGTGGATGCGACTGGTCCCAAGTTCCCGTTCTTAATAGATGTTCGAGGCACGCTTAATGCTGACTTTCGCGTAATTGCACGGTGAGAACGCTCTTAATACGGATCATGGTTATATAGGACGCTGCAGTACAGATATAACTTCACAGGTATAGTAAATCTGCTCCCTGCCATTAAAACTATCTGATAGCTGCCTTACTTGTTTAATTCAACAGAAATAATTAATACGACCGTCGCGGTAGTTATTTAATCGGTTCTCTTCTGGCGGAGATAGACTCCGTTCAGTAGAGGGGAAGGTCAGACATTAATCACTCGGAGGATCGATGATGTATTAGTAATACTATTCGGAAAATCAGGTTCCTGAGCGAGAGGAATGTTGCGAAGTTTCGAGCAATTATTGAAGCAGAGATTAGACCGCTAGGAACAGCCGCAAAGTGGAAAGTTCCTGTGCAGGTCAGACATCATGTGTCAGACAAATTCATCTTCCGCGATTGAAACTTGAACAGTTTATAGATCCTTGTTCAGCTCGCGATCAACTTGCCAGAAATCATTTGCTATTTCAGAGAGAAATTCCAAAGAAAAATATATATATGTATGCACTATTCAGGAACGTTTCCTTTTATTTTAGGCGTATGATTGAAAGTTTCGACGTTTGCTGTTCTAGTCAGAGAAACGTTTGAACAACCGATACTCGAACATCGTCTACATGATTGTTTATTCTGCAATTATTATGTGGGTAATTATTCTATACTTCCAGGTTAAAGCTAAGTGATATATGCACGCATTAGTCAGACACGTTTCCTTTTATTCTAGTTGCACGATTGAAAGCTTTGACGTTTGCTATTCTAGTGGGAGAAATATTCATTATTAAAATCCATTTAATGAATGATTTAATAAGCAGATTAGTCTAACATAAATAATATTTCCATATAATAATATTTCAACTGATTACTCAGGACTTCGATTACGCGAACCAAAAATAATCAGAAAAAATTTCCAATCAAATGATAACGACAAGTAGTACGATCATACATCAGTCAGACACGGCTAAAATCATGCCGCCCGTTTTATTTCAGTTTAACGCATCCATAACTCGCTATCTAAATCCAGGAAAATTTCATTACCCAGATATATTCCAGAACGTTGCTCGCCGCGATATCTCTCAGGCCAAGCCAGGAAGCCAGATAAACACCATAAACTTCTTATTTCGTGCCTGAAATCCTCTGGTCGCCTAACCCGGTCGAATCCGGGAGTATCATGCGATTAAGCTCTCATTTCCCGGTAACGATTCCATCCGGACAGAGCTCATTTTCCGTGATCCCTGGCGAATACTCGGTGAAGAACGTAATATTAGTGAATGAACTTCCGCCTGGCTCCGAACAATACAGTTTCGTGAACCACGAACGATCGCGTGCGAGTTTTAATGTCTGCCCGGAGAATCACTGTTCTTTATTACACCAGGGTACCGCCGGCGCGTCCGTTATTTCACCTAACCGGGGATAGTTTCCTCGTTATCGACGCGATGTGCGCCGGCACGTAGTTTCGAAACGAAGATTCCGAAGATCGCGAGCCGATGATACCGGCGAGATGCTGAGTAAAGCCGATTCCACGCTCTCCCGATTCACATAATCGGCGGACTTTTCCAGCTCTCGTCGATCAATATCCGAAACTTGGCCACCTTCGAGCTATACATTGTTGATTTGTTTTCAAACGGTTACCCTAAGCGGGTTGGAAATGGATTGTCTTGAAGGGTTCTTCTGGGTTGCCTTCTTTCTTTAGAAACTTTTTCATCTGTTTAAAGAGAGGTTAACAAATTTTTATATATATTTTTTTATTTAAGGAATGCTTTTATTTCTAACCTCGAGAGAATTTTCATTTATCATTTTTATTTTGGACTAACGAAATGAAACATACGCAAATTTCAATTAAATGACGAAGACTAGTGAGTCAAATAATATTTATATTCGACTCCTTCGCCCGACTGTGAAAGGAACGACAGTGAGAAATGGGTATTATGCCCTTCTGCATTGGAATTTATTCGTTTAGGGGTGACAAAGGCTTTCGTTCTACCCCAGCTGACTACAGCTCAGTTATACTATTGAAGTTTCGAAGTACTTGTGAAGTCTTCAGAGGTAGTGAATACCGCAGTAAATTTTTAATTAAACGCATTATTAAGAAGTTCCTACTCTGTAGATTATTTTAGAAAACTAGAACAAAGTGGTCCAACTGGCTGCCTAAATTACTGCGGCGACAGAACAAAACTAACGTTGCTGTGCCAAATATAAAGTTGCTGTGCTGCAAGCAGCAATACATCTTAGAAAAACAAAGGTGCTAGATGTAGCAAGGCTGTCACTCGCGAAGTGATTGTTTCAAGTGGTGCGTTTGTTTCGACTGAATTCTTCGCTGGATCAACTTGTACGAGTTTCTGCATTGTTGTGTCCCATTAATATTCCGAACAATCAGTGCTGTAGCAATAATTTATACGTTGCAGAGCCGCTGCCGGTTGATCATTGAATAACATTCCCAGTGCCGGGTTTATATTTCTTCAGGTGGAGCAGTAAACCGCGGCGCCTCGGACGTGCTTTACGTTCGAATAAAGAGCTAGCCGGTTGTAACGAAGAATAAACATGCATTTATTTCGCCAAGTGGTTCTCTGTGAATTCCACCGAAAAATGTTGCGAACCCCACAAAGGGAGTCGTAGAAATATTGCGAGCACGCTGAGCACAATGGTATGCCGACTTGAATGTGAAACAAACCGGAATATTTTATTAGCGATACCAGTGTGTACAGGTAGAAGGATAGGGGTGGGGGGGCTAAGAGGGAGCACGATGACACAAAAGAAATCAGAAAGGAGAACCTATTCGGCGCGGTAGCTTTCGGAAAGAATTATTGCTTTCTGGCGAGGTGAGCTTTCTGTAAGCAACAATGTTGCCGGAGAAAATTATGCACCGTGAAATTATGGTTCAATTTGCATTCAAAGAATGGCTAGACTGTTCCCACGTTTCAGTTACTTAAAGGACTCGACGAAGTTGCAAGACGAAGCACAATTACGCGGCTCGGTATTTTTGCAAAACGTCGACGTCAGAAATTTATGCGTCCCGTAATTTAACACGGTTTTATTCGGTCCGGAATCTTTAATGTTTAAATGTACAGTAGAACCTTGGTTCATTTATCAACTTTATTTATTTCTAAAGTCTACACGCGTATGAATATTTATGAACAGAATTTAATTCCTGTTACGAACGCTTTTAATCAATTATTCAAAATAAGCAAGCTATTGTTGGAGATCGTGTTTTCCACTTGAAAATATTTGCGGGAGTGTCTACATTTATATGTATTGTGATGAATCAATTATTCAAAATAAGTATTATCGAGGCTTCTGCACGGCATTAGTACACATTAAATTAACAAACGATATGTGATCAAGTATAAATAATTTTATAAGAATCTAAACTCTTCATAACGTTGTTTAATCATGATGGGACCAGGTTCCTTAATCGTCTGTTATAAATAAATTAAATTCAATGATATCTAGATTAATGTATAAAATATTAGGATATTAGAATCTATAAATTAATTCAACATATTAACAGTAATTTCCTTCGTTTTGTGCACATATAGGACAGAGAATGTATTGGAATTATTTTTATCCAGTAGCAGGTTCCTTAATCCTCTGTTATAAATAAATCAAATTCAAAGATATCTAGATTAATGTGTAAAATATTAGAATATTAGAATCTATAAATTAATTCAACATATTAGCAGTAATTTCCTTCGTTTTGTGCGCATATAGCACAGAAAATGTATTGGAATTATTTTTAACCGTGTCCGACCACAGCAAGGCAATACTACTTAATCGTAAAAATTGCAGGAAACGTATGAGAAGTGCGATAATCACAGAAAAAAATTATGAAAACTTGTAGAATGGAAGAAACTATGTTTTTTGCCAACCATTGCGTAATAATCTAGGAAATGTTTATGCAAATGGATGTTCCAAAAACTGTCACCGTACTCGTTCTAGAGCACCGGTGGGAACTGAAAGGAAGAATTTCTAATTTTGAGCTCTCGGAACATGTTTTTTCGTAGTTTCTTTTTTCCCCGTCAAGTTGGTCCCGCCATTTTTCGGTAGAACAGTTTCGCATGACAGAGGAATTTATCGCGAGGCGACGTTTTTTCGGCGAAACAAGAAGTACACGGCCCCGGCCGGATTGTCGCGATAACGGAAATGGTGGTCGGCGAACAATTCGGTCGATATTCTGCCGAGAAATTTGATGCTGATTTCCCAAACGGCTCGGCTAAGCTTCGCCCTTTATTATCGAGCGAGCTTTTTTGTCCGGCTGGAATTTACGAGAGCCCCAGGGTACTTGTTGCTTTTGTTGCCACCGCCGCCATGTTGTCTAGCCTCGCAGCTTGTACACCCATTGCCCACATCAATGAAGCATGGTATCCTCGTTAAATATTTCTCGGGAGTGTTACGAGTGGAAGTCACGATGCTAATTTAGGGGGTCGCTTATAAATCATCTTCGGATGTCTTACTCCAATTACTTTGATTCGACCAGGGTCTACTAAAATTAATGAGATCTTCAGATCTTTTAAGAGGGTATTCAACTATAAATTGCGGTTTTGTTTAACCTTTGGGAATTCATTTCGAAACAGACTGTAACACCATCTGCAGTTATGCTTGCAAAATACATTTATGTATGTTCGGTAACATGTATATAACAAAATGTAAAAAAGGAAGTGATTCCTTGAAAGGTTCGCACTGGAATGTGCCTTCTTGTCACTGGATAAATAGGTACATTCGTGAAAAATAATGTGCGTCTGACTAATGTGTGGCTGTGCTACTTGCCCGAGTTCTTGAAAGTTTTCATTCTCCGAAAGCTGCAAGTTTCGAGATAAATCTTGTCTCGTGAGTTGTCTCGGGAACGTACGTTATTTATAATCTAGCAGCCCGCATATTCGTATGAATAAGTAACTGGGTCTGACTGGCGCAGGGATATTTCACTTAATCCTTCTGAACCAAAGCTGTTGCAGGAATTATCTCCTTAGGTTGAAGTTTCCTCAGGAAACGCGTGCATGTAATTTCGGCACGCCCTATAAATCCATTTCACTCCGCGTCTGTATTTATGGCTAAATAATATTCGCTCTACCCGAAACATTTAATATTTACCTCGGTGCCACTTCATTTAGTGTATTAATAGCTTTATGAACTGTAAGGGAGAATTTCTGTCTACGTCTGACTAGTGATACATTACTCTACTTAGTCTTGTTTGACGAAGGCTCTCGTCGTGGAATTGTTCTTGATTTTGCGAATCATTTTTCAGTGGATTTTTTAAATTGTAACTGATCTGAACAGCGCAACGGCATGTTACTCGATCCTCCGTAGTGCTTCTTTTCAGCCATGGATTGTTAGACCTCCGTATCGTTTTTCATCGCTTCGTGGCTTCTGCTGGAACACCGTAGACACCGTGGGCTTTATTTACTAATTGCTGTATCAAATTTTTGCCACAGCGTGAAAAGATACAACTACGCTTTTAGTAAGATATCCATTACTTCTTTGAGCAAACAGTACTTTTTAATACAATTCTGTTATACCACTGAGCCCCCCATAAGAATCCTCCATCTCAGTGCAACACGTTATACCAATTTTATAACCGAATTGTGTACACTAACGCGGTATATAAATGTTTTCATATCAGATTGAATTATTTTTATATTTGTCTGGCCATAGTACGGATATACTACTTAATCCTACTGATAAATTGAACTCAACAGGTTGTCATGACCAACCTGCTGTTGCTGAACAATTTATGGCATAGAAAAGCCTTCAAAACATATAAACCATTAGCTGAATCCGCTGAATCCGTATTCCATATGAATTTATTCCACTCAAAATAAAATTCCATTCTTTCCATTGCAATTATTATACAAGATTACAAATGTGTATAAGGTCGAATATTTCACTTACGTCCTCCTACATGCTAGGTATAAAAATTATATGTGCATAGCGTTGATAATAAGATTACAAAATTAAAATTACTTAAATAAATAAATAAAACATTAACATAGATTTTACATATATCATTCGATTATTCAATTATACCAATTTGATAGAAATAATCTTACGCTCACTCCTCTACATTTATTAACCTTCAATTATGATAACCGCATACTACTAGAAAAATTAACTAATAAAACTAGTTCCACAGCCAAAAATAGGCTACGCGCAACGAAAGGCTGCAGAAACGAGAATCTTCCAGGTTGCCATCAGATCTAATCACGACAGTAATTACGAATGATCCCATCGCTTGACCATTACGAGACGTCATGTTGGGGACAGATCGGCTCGACAAACAGCTAAGCCAATTTTTGCAAGAAATAAATCACGCGCCGTTAGACCGCGTGTCAGATCGGCCGGCGTAACATCGATAATCCATAAGCTCGCAAAGTACGTGCATTCCAGCGGGGCCGGCAATACGATCTGCCGGTTTGACAAACGATCGTCGGAGTCGATATTTCTTTCGACTTTTTCGCGGTCGCAAGCTTAAAGACGAGCGGCCGGTGATTAATCGCGGGAAGCTTGCGTGGCCCCGAGTCTCGGACCGTGTAATCCTAAGCGGACGAAGCGAGCGCACGCTCGAAATGTTTGCGAACCGCGGACAAATGCCGGTTATACATAGGTGACGGCGGAACCGTGGCAATTCCCCAGCACTTGTATCCGGTATTTACGACTGGCCAGCTTGCTGCCGAGAATGAATGCGCGGCCACGGCTTTCCAGATACTGAAAGATGACAACGTGACGTACGAGACCCACCCATTAAACAAATTTCCAAGCCGTGATATTTGCGACGCAGTCGGATACGCAGAGGTCCTTCGACGTTCCGGTTGAGACCAGACCTAGGTACATTTAAAGTGACATTATTTGAAGTACTGTTTAAAATAACGTGTTATTTTATTTCATAATTATTTCCATGTCTGTGATCACCCCTGAAATAAAAATATTTGAAATATTATTTTAAGTAACGCAGTATTCCATTTCGTAATTATTTGAAATAATTATCTGAAATAGTTATTTAATTTATACTGACATACTGACCCGCAACGATTTCTGAAAATAAAATCTTTTTGTTACATATTTCATAATATTTTAGAATTATTTCTCCTGCAATATTTGATTAATAATTATTAGAACCTTTTCGATTGTGATAATTTCCTAGAACGATAAGAGAATGGATACTCATTGTGTACTCTTTGCTTGAATACTTAAATATTGTTGGCAAGAAAATGGATTTTTATTCCGACTTTTAATACTGGAATAACAATCGGACTTAATTGGTTATTAGCAGAAATCGCAAAGATATATTTGCATCATTTGTCACACGTTTTAACGTTTGCGGAACAAATATTTTTAGTGGCGGGAACCAGTTGCGTATTATGATATACGATCGGAAAGATTTCTTCGACCAGAGTAAATAAACTGAATGGAATAAAACGATGCAGTAAAGTTAAATGATCTGTTGGTGTCCGTTGTTTCGGGAGATAGAGTCGAATTATCTTAAGAGGTCTCGTTTTCGCGCGGGCTTTACTACAAATCACAATTTCAATCTAGAAGGGATGATACAACTGTATACCTGCGAACAGGTACTGTGGAATGGAAGGAAAATAAAATTAAATGAGGCGGAATGAATGAAGAAATAAAGGTAAGCAATGGGAAATGAAGTGAAATGTAGGAGAGATAACAAAATGTACTCTGTAGAAGCTCGGTAATGAAAATGCGGGAGTTGGAATCAAATACACCATTGCAAATTTTCGGATCTTGAATATTATAGTTTCTTGAATATTGAATATTATAATTTTCTGAATCTTGAATATTGTATTCTTTTAATTTTGAATGGCGTATTTTTCTGGACACTGAACCTTATATTTTCCTCAATCGTGAATATTGTATTCTCTGAAATTTTGAAAATTGAATTTTCTGAAATTTTCAAAACTGAATTTTTTTGAATATCGTATAATCTTAGTCTTAAAAATTTCGTGAATATTGTATAATCCTGAGTCTTAAACATTGCATTTACTTGAATTATAATTACTGTATTTTCTTGAATTTTGGATATTACTTCTCCCTGAATTTTTAATATCATGTCTTTCCAAATTTTAAACGCAATATTTTGTTGACTATTTCACAACACACGCAAATATGACCAGCGTATAGTCATCTTAATCCTCGTTAATCCAGGTTTTACAGAGCTGAGCCAATGACAGGACATTCCACATCATTCCTTGCACATTATTCATAGTTTCGACTAGTTAAAGTAATAAATGCAGTTCTCATTTAATTCCTTTCCAACGCAGACATTGCGTGGCTGACCAGTAATGGGAATACCTTACTTACTCCTTAATTACTTGCTCTGTGTCCGTTCCAGTTCAATTGATGCAAAGTTACTCTATTGATTCGCACAGGTTTAGGCTTTGTTCGACAAACTAGGATAAGTCCATTCTATTCGTGCTTTGCAATTAGCAACGAATTTCGTCTGACTAGTGATGGAATATTCTACTGAATCTATTATCCTCACAGACTCGGCCAGATCTGATCATTGAACAGCGAAGCTTGATGCAGTTTCGAAATATGCAAATACGATCAATATTACAGCACGTATATACAAACTGGAATCGATATTCCTTTTAGTTTTATATCTATCAATAAAAAAGAATGTTGAGTCACTGAAACAAAATTAGTCGTCTTTCTGCTTCTTAATAAATCCGAAATGCGTTGAGATCCACAGTTTACTTATTCGTTTAAGATTTTATTTCACTTTCTCATTAGAAACGTAGATCTTCTGTGTCTGACCACAGCGTGACTAATCTACTTAATTTATCATAAAGCTACACATTGTTGTTCCTCTTTTTGTCTTACGATAATAAATGATTGGTGCACTTAGCATTATACACAAAGGAATATTATTCCAAACTCAAATCGAGAAGGAGACAAACATTAATTAAGTAATTAATTAACAAATAGAATTTCTTGAAATTTAATATAATATAATATTTCAGTATGCGTCGTCTGACTGTAACACGGATAATTTACTTACTCATGCAGAACGTTAGGATCCTCTATAACAAAGTTGGATAAATTATCTGAATAGCAGTTGCATTATGATTATTTGGCTCCGATATTGTAGAGGATGACACGTTCGTCCACACCAGTCGCGAATTTAAATTTCCTGCTGGCGGTAATTCAAGTTTGTTGGCGAATGAAATGTTATCCAGGGCCTGACTAAATCGCTATATTTTCTCGCCACGTCGTTTTACCGAGTTTACGACGTTCGATTATCGCGGACGCCAGGAATTGCAGTTGAAATTCGATGTATTGGATGCTGAAGGGTAACGATGGAAATGTATAACACCAGCGCCGCCGCCATTTATTTGGAAAACGGATAACAATATATTACGTCGTGTTCCCAACATTTTTCTGAGCTAGAATATTTTAAAGGGAATCCTGCAAGTGACGGGAATCTATTGCCTGTGAATTCTTTGACTTTAACTAGATCTCGTTGTTCCCGTTTTCACTAAATTAGTTCCAGAAGTTCTTTAATTGTTCTCATTTATACAAATGTACAGTGAACATACGTGTGCCTAAATAAAAATGGCAAACCTCAGACCATATAGAATTTTAATAAATTGTACAAAAGCTGACAGTGTTTGCAAATCAAATTTAATTTTTGTTAATTATGGGGCGAGCCACTGCTATAGGATAAAATTCATTTTCTGAGGGCGAATAACAAATTTATTATTAAGATCTCACTATGTGAACTCTGTGGGTTCCATAAATATTCTTCTACCAATATAGCCTTATAGATTTAGCTCGAAATTATTATTTTTCTACGAAACTTAGAGCTGAGAAATTTATCTTTCCAAAAACTGCGCATAATCAACAACCTACCATTTTGCCGTAACTCAATATTCTCGGAGGTCTCTTAGGTACTTCTCCAGATTAAATATAGGGGAGTAGTCTCTTGAAATTTCCAGCGAGATGGAGGGAAAGTACAAAAGTTACTTAGGCCACCGCTGGGAGGTCCGTCCGAAACCTCGGTCAGATGATGCCGGTTATAGCGCCGCCATTTTGTCAGAGAAAAAAGACTAGGAAAATACCCTGAATCTTCGCAAACTCGACGCATTAAAGCGTCGCTAAAAACTTCGCAATTTGGTCTCACATTTCGCAAGAGAAAAAAACAATTAAAGCTAGCGTCCTTGCACAGGAAAGTAGCAAACGGTAACTCTGGAGAACAATTACATTTATTGAAATTCATCGAACACATTGTTTCACTCGGTTGGTTCTATTAGTAATTACATTGCCAACTGCTTGGTGCGCGGTTCATTCGTCCATTTTCCACGAACTACCACCGTTCCGGAAAACTACAATAAAATTCTCAACATGCTCCGTCTTGCTCGCACAGCGTTGCTCCATTTAAAATTAAAAAATTCCCGAATCATCGTGCTCACGGTCGAGCAGTCTCGCAACGTGGTTCCGTTGCCATTAAATTATTCGAGGCTGATCGATCAGGCGAGATTAATCCGAAGACCGAGCGGGACCGATACGCATCGCCATTGGCGAGGTTATCGCGCCAATTACTTTCCCTAATCTGTTCACCCCCTACAATATCAGAGGAAGATTATCATCTGTCGACTACCATTTTATTTTTGGAACATCGTTCTTTCTGCGCCAATTGCGAGATGCAGAAACTTTTAAATATCAAGATTTTTGCTACAGGAATAATTTTACTAGATTGGAAGAAACTATTACTTAAATTATTTAAATTTTACTTAAATTTACATTATTGCATATAATTATAATTATTACACATTGTAGACGTCATTTTGAAGTTTATGAAATCATTAAAGAAATCATTTTACAATTTATTCGGGATAAGATATTTAATTTAAGAAGATTAGATGTCTATATTTTCTTAAAAATTTACTATGTAAGAACACTTTTTAAAAAGTTGTATTCCGTTTAAGATATTTATCTAGAGAAAACTCTACTTTGTCGATTTTCTTGCAAACAGACAATGCAAGAACATTTTTTAATAACGTTCCAGTATCTAAACTTTTTTATCAGAACCTGTGAAACAGATCTATAACTACTTAAAATACTGATTCATTTGTCAAATAGTTAAAAACGTCTCTATTTCATATTTGTCTAGTTTTTTCACCACCCAGTGCTAGCGTTAATTAACAAAATGTTTATTCTTATTACTAGTAAAATTCTATTCCGGAAAATGATGCTCCAATTCAATAAATGCTATTCTCGAAGCATGCAACGTTAAAACCTTCGTTTAAAACTGATCCCGGTCCCAGGCTTCAATCACAACCAATAAACAATTCCCAAAATTCGTCCGCTACTTGACTCATGCCCGGGATTCGAGGAAATGTCAGTAGTTTAGATGTATCTAGCAACTTTAACGCAGCGTGGACGCAACCCGGATGTCCCATCGTCTGTGAAATCGTTCCCTGGGCACTGTTAATCGCATTTTTTCTCCAGCTGGAACAACAGAGGGTGGCTGCTACCCCTGGCCGCAAGCCCCAAGCATGGATCGTGTAAATGGGCCAAAGGCTCCCGTCGGTATATCGTTTTCGAGTGTCCTTCGGTGGTCGAGAGCGTAATTCAGGAGGTGTTGAGTAGCGAAAGGATCTGGGGACCTCTTTCGCTCGCCACGAAGAAAACGGTCTTTTCAATGAGGATGATACTGGGTCAGATCTTCCGCGCGATCTAAGCTCACTCGATTTCCTCGGTCCCCGGATCGTTCCATTGCAGCCAACGAATTTTCCCGTTAAGGGAATACCCGGCATCCCGAGATCACGGGAATAGCCGATGTTTGATAAAAATATTTTAACACTACCCACATTGTGGTTGTTACACGTACACAATAATTTCCGTTCATGGGAAGGTAAATAGATTGTCGAAATCAATACTGCATTGCTTCCTTTATGCAGCAGTTTCGGATAATCTCCAAATATTCTAAATTGATCTAGTATTAATGGATTTCAGGTAAACATTGTGGCAAACGGATGAAACCGTGGTAAATTAATAGTATACGCTGTTATACTGCGAATTTATGGAGCAAGTAGAAACAGACAACTATGGTCAGACAGGTTTGTTTTTACACGCGCCCACTCGTGACTGTCAGATTTTCTAATTTATCGCTGTTAAAAGCTCTGCGTCATGAAGCTACTATTTTATGTTCTCGATTTTATGTGCACCATCATTTATGACCTAGAAGTTAGACAGCAATTTGTGTGTCACTATTTTATTGCTGTTTCTATCGACTTCGAAGCGCACTAAAAACTGCAACTACAGCATTAGCTGACACTTCGGTTCTTAACTATCTCGCGTCGTTGCTAGAAATTTATGTGAACTTATTTTTTCGGTTAATTGAGACTGTTACTTTATTAATAAAGCATTGAAGGGTATTACTATATTATTGTGTTTAATATTTACTGGGCACATAAATTGATATAATACTTTGGTACTAAATAATTTTGCTAGGAACGTTCTGCAGAAATCGTTGTGAAGTTTAGGGTACCGAACGAGCGACTTAACTTTCAACACGTTGACTGCCAGGCGCATTTTCCATGATTTTTCGAAATATTATTTACAGCAAGCGAGTTATAAAATCATGCTTGAAGTATTTTTCGTGCTGGAGGTCATCGGTGACCGCCACCGCTCTGTAGACAATTTTCGCGATTGTCCTTTATCTATATTTACTCTAATTATATATTTTTATTATTTGCTGCGTCGCCGGTCACCAGTGGCCCCCACGGCGTTGTAGCCAAGTCGAGCGCCGGTCACCGGTGACCCCCATGACAGTCAACGTGTTAATAACGATAATATAATGACAGAGAGATAATATTCCCGGCGACCTCACATCTCGATAGCATACTTTCGGCCAGCAGTGTTGGTAAGATTCATTTATAGGCGTTGTTACTCCGGGCTCCCTTACTTTTTTAAACGAAATAATGCGTTTCCTCTTTACGGTCTGATGGAGTTTTATGGTACCACATCCTGGTACAACGTCTCTGGAGTTTTTATCACACCGTAAAGAAGGAAGCATATTATTCCATTTAAAAAAGCGGAGGTGCTGGTCGTGTCTTGAAAGCATCTTCACTTGCTGCAAACTTCACCGCGAGCTTCTATTTTTGCCATTCGTTTCAATAATTTTATAAATTCAAGAGTGTATTCGCGTTCCTCCTTTTTACGAGTACAATGCTCCTTCCGAAATGAAACACTACAAAGTTGATCTACTTCTTCGGTCGCTTTAGTAGATTGAAAACAATGTAACATTATCCTCGAAATTCATTCGATATTTTATTGTTCTACAATCTACTAAATAGTTTCGTCAATCGATTACAATATTTAATTCGATTAAACGATTAAAGGCATTAATAGTCGTGAAGTTAACGATTCAATTAATCGATATTATTATTCGATTAATCGATGAAAGAGGCAATTAATGATTATTGATTTTTTATGTTGATGTAATTTCTTTAAGAATTCTCTTTTTCATGTTTATTATATTATTTTATATTTTTAAACTCCTACTATATTAAATCCATATTTTACTTCTGAATCATAATTAACAATTCTAAGAAATTTAATCCTTAATTGCGATTGCGATTAACAATAATATTCGAATCGTTAATTGCGATTAATGAATAAAGCGAGTACAATTATTAATTGAAATTTACGATTAATAATGGTAATTCAATCATTAGTCGTCGATTAATTTCATGCCTACCTCTAGTAAACAATAAAAGACTCAACTAATATTACATTTTTCCCTAATAACAATATTATATACTAAATATAATTCCACCCTTATATAAAAAATATTTCCACCCTTCAGAAGTAAATGTTTCATAGGGGAAACATCATTCCAAACCGTCGACAATCGCTTTAAAAATTCCATGTCTCATCAGTGATTGCTTTTTGCTCCCAGGGAAGAAAATAATTTTAATTCCAGAGGAAATGATTTTCCGGCGATTGGGTCTTCATAAACCGTTTTTACTTTATATTGCAAAGGCTACAGTTTGAAGTTAGCGGCTGCGAACGTGTCGGTAATACTTAGAACTCTAATTCCCGGGCAGCGTTTCACGAGTACCTGATCCTACTTGGATTCGTTGGAGCATCGGTGTTCCATCGGGGAATCGAGTTCCACGCCGATGGAATCTTATTAAATATTTTATAGCGGTCTCGGGAGCGGCTCTGCATTCCTTCGGCGATATCGCTGTGGAAATGTTGCCTCGCCAGACACATGGGATCTATTCAAACGGTCACGTGATAATGGATCGCGCGTGGAATACATTCACGCAGCGAACCCGAGATCCCCTTTTCACCGTGTTATAGCACCGCGAACGAAATCTCGGTGGAACGGCGCGATTCTACTTTCCGTCGGCCGTTTTAAAAGGGCCAGATAACACACGGCTCGTCTCCGTTGCCTCGCGATTTTCGAATTCTCGTCTCGCCCGACTTGAATCCTTGATCCGCGCCGTCTTCGTGGATCGTGATATTTTCATTCGCCGTCGGTAGAATTTCCACTATCTGCTCACGCGATCCTCGAACTCGTACGATTCTACGGCGGAACGTGGCGGAACGTGGCGGAACCTGTTCGCATTCTTTTCCAAGTCCGTGAACTCTTTTCCCTGGGAAATTCGATCTACATTTATTGCTGTTACGTGCGAATTAAGAACAACTAGATATTGGTGGAATTCTGAAGGTATGGTTGAGAGAAATAATGATAGTAATGATTAATAAATATTATGATAATAATAATAATACTAATAATCATTTATTTATGTATACATGTACGGGACGACCCCTTGTAATATAGACGACATAAAAGCAATCACACGATTATGATCATAAAATGTTAGAAGAATATAGTAGAATAATAACAGGTAAATTAAAAAGACATTAATATACACTAAAATAAAATAGAATACAAAATACTAGTAATAGTGTGAATAAAAATAGATTTAAAGAAATGTGGATGAATAGAAGAGTAGAAAAAGTATGTTTGAAAGAGCTGGTGAAATAATTTTATTTTCAGTGAAAAAGTTGGACATTGGGCAGACATTGTAATATAGATTGTGGAGAATAACGTTTGAGTGACTCGTACTGTTCAGAGCTATTGAAAAACATTTTTATTCTTCAAAGAGGCTGTTAATATAATTTTATTTTAAGTAGAAAAGGTGGCAATGATCGCACAGTATGATATAGATGGTCGAGAATATTGTATGAGGACATTTATTATCAGTAATGTTTGTGCAAAACATTTTTGGTGTTTAGAGGTAGTAGGCGCTGATTCCATATTATCATGGAGATTGTGAAAAATAAAATGCCAGTGAATGATACTGATATTAAATATTGGAAAGCATTTCTGGAGTTTGCAAAGGTTGATAATATAATTTTATTCTAAGTAGAAGAGGTTAGTAATAGTCGGACGTACTAACAAAACTCCAAAACATTTTGTAAACAGAATGCAAAATAATTGAAATAATTGAGGAATATTTGTATCGTCTATGAGACACTAAGAAGATTATAATAATACCCCAAGTGGAATAAGCGGGTAATGATCAGATAATATAATAAGCTTCTTATATATTTCAGGCCATATCAAATAAAAAAAAAACTAACAAAACCATTGTTGAAATACAAAGACACTTTGAATATAAATATTTTACTCAATATTTCCGTCTAAAATAACTGAAATATTATATTTTAAAAAATAGTGACAACATCGTTATTATAGCTCCAGTAGAATATACCAGTGTTGCCCAGACACGGTCTGAAGCAATGTGACAGTAGAAATCTCGCCATCTTCCATATCTGAAAACATTTCCAACTGCATAATCTCGTAAAAGCCATAGCTGCATAAGAGCCTCGCCGTCCATTACAAACTGTTTGTCTCTTAGCTTAGCGTCTCTCTTCACAAGCCTGGACTCTTAGAACAATACTTCACGAAAGGATTAACAAACCCAAGGGCTTCTGCGAATACTTTCTGAAAGCGTCGTTGCCACTAGAGACCACGAGGTATGTCAGCGATAATAAAGCACCGTGCATAAATTATAAAGTAGCGAAAGGGTTGTAAGAAGAATCGTTTCTCACTTCGGCCGAAAAGGAAAAGGGGGTCGAAATACGATGTTTCCTGTCCTCAACTGGAATTTTCTTGCATTTCCGCTGCCACTGTTAGAGGCTGGGAGTCGGGTCAACCTGACGAGGGTGTTTGCAAGGTTTGGTAAGCTTGCTGGAGCGATGCTTACCGTCGTTAATCGTCCTTATCACTGGACTGAAGCTTTTGCTGCCTAGGCAGGGCTTCTGTGTAATTTCGTAGTTGCAAATATGCCTTCAGCCGAAATCTTTATATGAATAGACGGAGAATATTCTTACTTACCAAGCTGTCTTTCTCCTTTGGCCAATTAACTCGTCCATCTCGTCGAAGATTCTCCCTTTTTCAGAAGGGTCTTGCGAAATTCGTCTCGTCCACTTGTCCACTTAAGTGGCAATTTAGGGCAAATTTTTTTCGTTAAATATTCGAGAAAATTCTAAAAATCTGTAACTGGTCTCACCGAAGATCATTGAAAATAATTTGCCATACTCCGTAAACCAATGCTTCATGTTAGCCAGTTTTCCGAACTTAAAATTCCATTCAGCATGAAATACTTCGAAAAATTTGTTTAATGTTATCAGGCTTTGCGGAACTTTTACGAGCAGCAGTGCGCGGCCGTAAATGCGTGATACGAAATGAAAGCAGAAATCCTCGGCAGTATTTCCGTTTCCAGCGAGTCCTGTTATGGTTTTATGATGCAGGTTCGGGTCCTGAATTTTTCATCGAGTACAAAGAAGTTTCCGATCGAATATTTGTCTCGCCGGTGTTGCTAAATTCTATGAACGATCGGCTGGAAGAGGTGTTAGAAAAGTTCGCCTCCGAGATGGAACTGTTACGGTGTTGAGCGAGTCGTTTGTCATTCCCGATCTCTACCTTTGCCAATATTCATCCCTTTCACGAAGTTCAATGTGGGTCACGAAATGTATGCGATCAAATATCCGCCGCGGGTGGAATCGCTGCAATCAACGTCTCAATAAAGGAACACCGGGATCCTTGACCGTTTCCTCTCTTCTTGGCTGATTTTCCTGGTTAGCCCTCTTAAAATCACGAACCCAACTTCTTCGAGAAACTCTCAGCCCCGTGCTATTCCTCAATATTTTACATATCTCTGTAAACTCGAGTTCGACTTCAATTTAAACTCTCGAACATTATTTTTTTAATTCCTTTATTAATGTTCCTTATTACTGTTTTATTGATTTATTACTCGAGTTCGACGTCAATTTAAACTATCGAACATTATTTTTGTAATTTCTTTATTAACCCTTTGCACTCGAAGCTATTTTAATTTGAAATCCAAAACATATTTTATGATCTCTATTTGATTTCTATTTTATGCATATGAAATTGAGCCTACTTGCAAGTATAATATTTATAAAATTAGCTATCTTTTAATAAAGATTAATATAAACAAATCTGATATTATTACAGATGTTTTAAAAAATATTATACCAATTTTTAGTGGCGCCTCAGAGTCGTCACTCGAGTGCAAAGGGTTAATGTTCCTAATTATGTTTTATTAATTTATTAATGTTCACAGTTTTTAATGTAATTTTATTATTACTGTTTCTAATTAATGTTTCTATTAATTAAATTCTGTGATATTACTTATTGTAATAATAGTTTGTCGAGTAAATAGTGTCGCTTTCACTAGATCATGTCGCTTTTAAAATCGATCGTAATATTTCTTATTCAAGATTTTTAATCTTTCGAGTATTTGATTCAGCAGCCGTGCCCCAGATCTGAAGCCCGTATGTCCAAATTGTTTAATGATCGTTTTACGTGATCGTAGTTTGTTGTTGACACTTCGTTTCCAGTGACGTTTATTTGTTTTATTTTTCAATTGGAAAATTAAGAGAATATTCCAATTGGTATAAATTCGAATACGGAATTGGTTTCTCTCGTCCACGAACAATCAATTAATTCCGCGAGTCCGTTTCAATTTTTGCTGTAAATGGAACAATAATAGTTTTAAACAGAAAATTCAGAGCGATCGAATCGCATTAACACGAACGAATTGCAAATGGGAATTTCATCCACTTAAACTGTCCCGCGAATTTATTTGCAGAGAGTTAACCTGTTAACGCAATGATTCTCGCGTTATTAATTACAACGTATTGCGATCCAATCTAATTGTAACGATAATGAACTGATAATGCCTCGGTGCGATTAGTTCCGAAATGAATTCAGCCGCGATTTCATACGCGGTGGGTGTCACAATTTTAATTGGCGCGTGAACGTCGGTTTATCGGGGACTAGAAGTGATCTGCGACACGGAGGAAATAAAAATCGTCGGCATTATATTACATCGGTTGAAATTAATTACACATCGAACAACGGTCTGTCGATTTTCATAAATTTTCGCGAACGCTGGAAGACATTAATCACGGTAAGGTAAGAGTAATGGCACTAATGAATAATAGCGGTTTGTTTGACATTAAGTGTACGTAGAGTGGATGCCAATAGCGGTTCATGAAAGATGAGAGATTTCACAATAAATCAACGGCTTATTGGTTCGCAGTATTTCCGCGGATGCGTGAAATCAATTCGATTTTATTCGATACAGTGGCGATCAGTCTTCTGGATGCGATATGTGCACCACTGTCCAAAGAAATTCCAATTTACACCGAGTATCGAGAATGTGACATATGGTCCAGCCGTGCTTAAAAACGGCTGCACCGCCAGCTTACCAATTACCTGTGTCAATAATTTTCGCGGCCGTCGAGGCCGCCGACTGAAATTCGAATCTCCGAGCTTTACGAGTTATAGTCGGTCAACATAGTCAGCGTACACTGGATGTTTTATTGGACGAGGCTACCGTTGACACTGTATTTTTCATGTCTCAATAAATCTCGGGATTTTTAGATTCCGCCGCGTTACGATGTCCTAAAAACAAGTGTCCCAGTTACTGTCCGAGGATTGTAAACTTGGAAAATATTTAGTAGAATTCGAAAAGGATAACCGAAGAAATCTTCTCCTATATGTACGATGCAATCGTTCCATTTGCGGTTCCACACTTAATCATCTCCCAAACTGTAATACGTATTTTAAACAATACAATTTAGTATATATTGCTCGATAAATGCAACGTTAATCGTGTCTCAAAACAAACCCTAAAACTGCCATGAGATAACAAATGTTGCACTGGACAGTTTAACTCGTTCCGTCAATCTGGTGTCTTGCGACTCGTTCGCTGGATGCAACTTTCTGTAAGCGTCTGAAATCCGCAGACGAGTCGTCGTCGGTAGCCCGACCGATTTTCGATGATCGATGTCACATGAAAATGGGACGGAGGTTATCGACAGGCGTTTTAAGCCGTCGTGTGCGTCGCCCGTAAAAACTGGAAAACCGTCGGTGTACGCGGTTGAGCCGCGAGTCAGTGAGGCTGACAGCGGCGGGAACTCGTGCGTGAAACTGTCGCCAGAAGTTTGGCAGTTTCGCATTCGATTACGTTAGCCGCGTGCGCGGGCGAACCACCGTTCGGAAGAGTAACTCGCCGCGAAGTTTTCCTCGGCGTGGGTGCGCTCTGGATCCCGAGATACCGGCGGTTATAAATAGGGGCCTGATAACAGCTGCTGATAGCAGCCAGCCGAAAGAACTGGAATTATCCTTCGCGCGAGCAATTACCGGCAGCTATCGATAGCCGGTCGACACTGGCCCGTGCTCGCCGACGTTTATAAATTCCTGGCATAGTCGCAGCCTTCCATAATATTTCATTGTCTCTGAGTTTTCTTATCGCGACGCCGTAAAACGAGCGCGATCGCCTTGGCTGCCCGGTGAAACCCGAACTCCCTCCGGAACGCGGGAAAGCATTTTCACAAATATTCTTGGCCTGATTTGGCAGGTTTACGGCGTTCGGAGTGTTAAAGCCGCTTTTAGTGGTAGTTCAGCCGACGATCGAGCGCTGTAACATGATTTTATGGCGACTATTTGTTGGCGGAGATCGCGTCGAGTAGATCCGGACTGCATTGGTCAGACAGCGGATATTTAACACTGCCTCGGAAGCAGTTTGCCGGATTTTAGAGGAATCTTAAAGAATCTCCAACGATTTTATTAGCCGTTACACGTTCGTTTGTGTTTGCATTTATTTCTTCGAACATCGTAAATCGCAAACTTTTGTACTCTGTCGAAAGTTCGGACTTGTCGTAAAAGACAGTACAAGTAGATACAGACTCTATTGGTTAGACGTCAAGATATAAAATTACTTTTAACTTTACGTTAAACTAAAATAGTCTGCGAATTTTCTTGGATATTATTTGTCTTGAAAATCGGTGGAATTATTATTTATAACACAACCTTCGTCGAGTAAACTAACGCCTTTTGTAGTGATAATATTGGAGCAATATTTGTTTAATTGGACTTGCGAATGTTTGTATCGTTTAATGTTTGCTTCAAATTTATAACATTTTGATTACAATATTTAACATACTTTTCAATGTGGCGTACTATAAAATGTTACTTCAGCGGCTTGCATTGAAATTTTATTCGCTTGGTGTACATGTGCATGTCAGCAATGCGTATATATATGTAGTTTACGTTAAGTATATTGGGTCTCAACTGGTCAGACAGCATGTGCAATACCTAAAACTGTCTACATAGGAATTTACTGTGCCATGCTACCAGAGCAGTAAATGTCTAAAGGTATTGGATTCGTAACGATCGTAACTGTATTTGTTGGTATTTAACTAAATAGGTGTGTTTAATTATTTTTGTAACAAATAGAATGCTGGGCAACTGTGTGGTTTAACTAGTTTAATTGTCTAGAATCTTCTTAATGGGACTGTTTATCAACCGGGATATAGACCGGGATAAGTAGAATTCTCCTACCGTAGACGGACTATACAAAAAGCATTCCTTCTTATGGTAATATATTGCAACATTCATTTGTTTGCCGCGAGCTAAATCACAGTTTGTGTTTTAATATAAATTATACAGTTTCATTTTCATACAGATATCGTTTTACTTTGTTCCATGCAATACGGTACCATTTAATTGTTCTTGACTCGATGATTTATATAAGGCAATCTATTCATTAGAACTTTGTTTAAAATAGAACTTTGTTTAAAACAATATAGAAATAATCGTCAGTCAAATCTTCGTCTCTATAACCATAAATTATGTTATCAAATTATAAATCTATTGATACACGTATGTTCACCAATAAAGTTTATTAAATAAGTTTATCAACAACTATACATTTATTATCAAATGTAATATTGTATTATACATTTACCACTGAATTTATCATTAACTGTACACCTAACAATAAATGTAAATGTATGAATAAACTTAAATTAACCTAGAAGAGATTTTCCAATCGAAGAAAATTTATCAACAAATACAAAGTTAAAAAGAGTGAACTTAAAAATAAATTTACATATTGCAATATAAACGTCTGCTTTAAAAATCTTCTACGGAAGCCAGAGATTCCATTAAATGTTCCCAGCTTAATTATCCTTCCGCGAGTCGAATGGGACGCCTCCACGAGAGTCAGACAGCAGTAAAATTTCCCTATTAATCTGAAGGATTATTGCGTCACTCTCGGTCCGAAATAGAATATTGCATAATATCTCAAAGTGTCCGTATAGCAGCGACTCTTCAAAAGCGTTATATACATTCGTAATGGTTTCTCTGTTCAAACAATGGCGTGCTGGAAAGTTTCCCTTGTCCGACGGAGGCACCATAACTCTGGCGGTCTTGTGGTTCCCATTGGACACTGGCGCATTGTCCATGACAAACGTTAAACGGACCTCGTTCCCTTTCAACAATGCCCCTACGCCTTTCAAATCTGACGCGGAAATTCAGCCGCCATTTGAAGCAGAAAATTTGATTGCACCGCCGCTCAATATTTGTTCGCGATTCTATCGAAGAAGTCAACGATAAACAATGCGCGCTACCATCCTCACCGTATTATCTCTTGCGAGAATAGTCGCTTTTTTACCCTGCTGTTCTGTCCGCTATTAATATACACTTGTAATCGGTCCATTTGACCCGGTATACAATATATAATGTTAGAATTGAGAGAATAATGCATAAACAATTTTGAACTGCTTCGTAACAAATATAGTTTCATTTGTGCAAAGTAGTTCAGCAAATGTAAATGAACATAAATACTTGTCATTAGAAAGAAAAAGATTGAATGTAGTCATTCTTGTATGTTTATTTACAATCTGGGCGATAGCATGTTGCATGTGATTTATTGATATAATTGTTATAATTAGAATATGTCATATTTGTTCTATAAATAAAATCTACGCATCGAGCATGTTTTAAATTATAAAATGTAACAGAACAAAGTCATAAAAGGACTATCTTGTAGTTTCGTGCATGATAAAGTTGTGAGCAAATGAAATTCAATCTGGGTCAAGTAGATCCGGACAGGACAGTTAATTTGAATGTGTAATTGAAATTGGCTGTGCCCCTCCGCGATGTGAAACAAAATCAACGAAAGTAATTGCAACCGAACACTTCTAACTAGAAAGATGGGACAGGTGCAACGTAAATAAATGTAATTGATTTTGCAAAATGTGATGACCGGCGGTATGCAAACTAAACACGTGCAATATATAAATTAGTTTCCGCTTCTTCTGGACGGCCGAGAATTTTAATTGTTATTTTAATGTACTGCATTTGTCATAATTTTCATTGGCAGGTGTCGGGTTGCTGTTTGATGGGCTGACCCGTTTCCAATGTTTCACGCGAATCAATATTGTCAGGAAAAACGGGGCCAGCCAATGAGGAGAATTTTGTTTTCAAGAGAAAGAACTTCTGTCGGCTGGATAGACTTCTGCCTCACAGGGTTTTATGTATGCGCAGCTGTGTTCTCTCGGTTGCTATACAATTTTCTCTGTGCGAGGCAATTTTTACTTTTCCAGCACGGTATTTCTTGACGATTTAGAGCGGCGAAAAGGAGAGGAGTTTGGTAATAACGTTATCCTTTGACCCTGTGTCAAAGCACGCGATGTATTGTCTCTACTGCCTGCCTGATTCTATGCATATCTCGATATTCGCGCAGTGAACATAGTATTGAAAAATTGCTACAAGTATATCAATGCGCTTTCGCGTTTTATTAGGATTTTATGTTTACCGAAGTTAACATTAATTCAACGATTGCGTAGAAAATATTCTTTCGGTGATTAGGAGATCAATTATGGCAAATCAAAGCTGGAATCCCTGCACTGATCGAACAATATACAAAAATCTTGGAAAATTACGAACTAGATTTGAAACATTTTCCTCTAAATCATCGCAATTGAAAAATTATCTGATTACTTCAAGTAGAATATCCAAACACTAGTCAGACAATGCAAAAGCTCTAATAGTTAAGAAGTTTATAACAGAAATGGAAAACAATTAATTCTATTAGTGCTGGAAATATTGATTAAAATCATTACAATTGAAGAAGCGCCTCTATCGTTTCTACCACAGAAAAATAAATGACACTTTGTAAAAATGCTAAAAAGAAATCAACAAATATATCAAGAATAATGTGGAGTGAGAGTATTAGAAACTGCAAAAATCTTTCCGAACCACTCGGCGCCTCGAGATCATAAATTGGAGCCGTTCACAATCGAGGATTCTCCACGGAGTCTGAAGCTGCAGCTCGCAGACGAAAAGTAAAATCGTCTTGGCACTGTTTGCACGAGAAGATTACGTGAAACTGTTTGCTGTTGATGGGCATTAAAACGTGAAACAGTAATGCTCTTCCGATTTGAAAGTACCAGTGGCGAGGTTGCTGGCGAGCCAGAATCGTCGGTCCTATTTGCGGCAATAGGAAAGTCCACAGAAACCGTCGGGTGTCTTCGCCCGGAGAAATTTTCCGTGCTGATAACTGATACCTCCATCAAAGGCTGCATTATAGCGTGTTCGATATGCAGCGCCAGTGAAAAAGGACGCGATGTCCCAGAGCATTACGCTCGCTCCCGAAAAAATCGTGGCCCGTGCATTAAACGCGACGCGAAAATAAAAACTTCGAAGCTCGCGCAAGCATCCCGCTCTTCTCTTCGCCGCTTTCCATAATTCAGGTGCTTCTGCGGCAGTAATTAAGAGGGCGGAACGTTTGAAAACACGGGAAATAGATTCTTCGCGCGGTCTAACGTTTTAAGGAACATCGTGAATCCTGCCAGCGTGGAAATTCAAGAAACTGACTACGTTACATTTTCATACTTAAAAGGATTTTCCAGCAAACTGATTTTCTGCTCGCGGCTCTACTAACACACTTTTTGCAAATTTGCGTGCCGGTTTATGATGAAATTTCCTCATCTTTTACCGAAACCTTTTTCAAATTCTATTGCGCGGTGTTCGCCAACTGGGAAAGCGGACGTTCCTTCTAAAAATGTAACTCTCTCTTCGACGCGTTGGTATTCTTGAATTTTTTAAATTTTCAGAGAATGTCTCGCATAATAGACTGAAATATGTCTGGGATCATTGCACAGCTTTTTAAATTAGAGGGATATTTATAAATAAAATGATTTGCGAGATAGGAAATTTATTCGACTGTATAATTTGGCGGAGGCGGATCCGTTGCTTCTTCAGGATTTGCTAAATGCCCGGAAGTTATTTTCTCTATTAGAAAACTAGCTGATAAATTTCGGAGACCGTATTTTTGAAATCACGAAACTCAATATCTGCTCCCGAGTATCAAGGCATGGAAGCAAAACACACTACTGTTTCTCCTGTTCGTGTTTATTTGGCCGAATAACGGTATTATATCGGGAAGTTTGTTATTGTTTGAGGAGATCCGAATGAGAGATTGATCCGTGCTGCTGAAATAATAACGACTCATCTTGCGAGCGTAGAAATACTGAATAAAGGATTCTCAGATTGAATTGAAATGCTTTTATCGCTTTCATTAATGAGCGTTTTCACGATTCTTAATACTCGATAACGAGTACAGTTTATCCCCTTCATTTAGTAAAAATTACTGTACCATGAACAAATTACTATATCATAAATCTCATAATCTCTAGTCCCAGTTGATTGATACTCAGCTTGATTTCCATTTTATTTGTATTCAATTCATACGTTTGACGAAAGCAAGTTTTAAGCACAATTCTCTACCTTTCCACTCTCATCGTATCTCAAACATTGAATGTTTCACGTTAAATGTCCTAACTGTTTGTTACATTTCCATTAAACATTTGTTACAGCTTCATTCAGCATAAACATCTGCAATGTCTCCGAAAAGCAACAGGTCAAAGCAAATATTTATTTAAGAACCTTAAGTGTTGCAGGTTGCAATGCAATTTTCTAGATATAACAATTAAAGTATTCGAAGAAAGAAGAAATACAAAAACGCTGTTTCGTTCAAGCAAATACGAACATTTGAAGGGGTAGAAGCAGTTGAAGGGGTAGGTAATTTTCAAAATTTCCCACAAATGCGACGGTGGCAAAGTTTGCTAAAACTCGCCACTGGTAATTAATCGAACATAATGAATTTCGCAACTCCGCTTGCTCTGCGATTAAAGCGTGGGATCCGCGTGACAGGTATGAGGTTCACGGTCATGCTCGCACACAGTGGAAAGTTCTATGCAATGGACGGTCACAATTTGTCAGAAACCCGACAGATCGGTTTAATTTTACAAGAAGCGCTCCGAGAGTTATGAATGCGTACAGAAAATTGTAGATCCGAAAAGAGGATGAAAGGAGGATGTTAAATTTATATTTAAATTCCGGAAGGCGGAGGAATTTTAAAGAATTCGTGCAACCCGCTGGCACAAAGCTCTGCTTAAATATTCAACATCCGCGGTAAAGTAATTTGGGGTGAACGTCAAGCATGACGTTACAGTCAACCGGAATATTCATATGATGGACCTAGTCTGTTTTTATAATACTCGAGACAAGGAATCGTGATTTTTATTAGAACCTATCAAGCCCTTCAATTCCAGTCCGAAGACGCCTTTGTCCTCTCGGCAGAGTCGACTGAACTCTCTTGGACGATAACGTCCATCTTCATCATTTTCTAGGTAACTCATTCTCAAAAAAAAATATAAGATATTCTAAGAAATTAATAAATTGTTATAGTGTACTGTACATTAATTATTCTCAGAATTTTATAGTTTCAAGTTTTTCGAAATTTTATTCCTGATTATTATTTTATTCCGTAA
>CM052165.1:1776882-1817943 GCA_028455555.1 Augochlorella aurata
CTATACTGACAATGCTTAATTAATCACTCCCTTGATACTATTAGGTCAACATCGATATCTTAATTCAGAATTGAATCAACGAAACAGAAGTTCATTCACCTATATTTATATACCTATATAAATATTACCTTATATCATATTAATATTATATGCCTAAATAAATGAAATAAACATTATGTAGCTTAATATTTTATGATTGTAACAGTATCATCATCAACTATATATTATCCTTGGTGATCGTGATGTGCATAAATTGACAGTCACTTTCAGTAGACTAGAGCATTACCAAACTATTAACGAGGAGCACTGAAGTCGACAGTTAAACCAATAGTACTGGAACACATTATATTCAGTAGAATATCCCAGGACTAGTCAGACAGCGGTGAGCTTAATCTAGGAACAAACGTAACGGTCCATTCGGCGGACTATTGCCGCACGTGTCAGGTTCCAAACATGAAACTGGGATTATTACATCCAATAGTATGTTCCTGTAATAGTCTGACACCAGAGAGCATTGGTCTAAGTACAATATTATCTTTTCCCGTGTGTACTTACAAGACCGATCTAATATCTAGGATCGTATTGAAATAATCTGTCCAGTGAAAATATCCTGCGATGATCAGACACCGTTTACTTTCAATATTAAGGGAGGCAGGATATTATCTTGAGATATCGGGGCAAATGTTTGCTATAGACAACTTTCCATGGAATGAAAATTAACTGTAGCCAATATTTTGATCCTAAGCGATCGTTTAAAATATTAACCAGACGCCAGTACTCTCTGATATTAGGTTTACTTTGTTTCAATACATAAATCATTATGCATATACATATATGTATTTAAAAATTTGCTAATTTACGTTCAGTCAGACTGTAGACATATGCTTGTGGAGGATTAATTAAAAGAATTTGTTTTTTTAATTAATCCTCCACAAGCATATGTCTACAGTCTGACTGAAAGTAAATTAGCAAATTTTTAACTCGTTGTTTTAACGAGTCCCTTAAAATTAATGTTCGAGAAGTATGAAGAAAATGATTCGGAACACTGTCGGATAACAATTTTGCTTAGAATTAAGAAGCGTTAATTGCGTCCGCGAGGAGACGCTTTCTCAAAGCGAATCTGTCTCGCAGCTGTCGTTATTTCCTCAGTTCTCATTCGCTCCTTCCAAAGCAGAGTCCCGCGCGAATATCTGCCGGACATTTAATTGTCGTTCTCTCTTGTCCGAGGAGGTACCGCGAATAAAAATGGCACGTTTCGCTCGAGACTCTCTCGCAGCTCTTTCGAAAGCGATGAAAGAACAATCAAGATGGACGCGAGGCGAGGAATGAAAACAGCGGAAAGATAATTGCTCTCCTCGTGAATTCATCAGCCTTGCGGTGAAACTGTAAGCAACTTTCTCGATTATCTAGCGACCGTCGAAAATACAATTGGCGGTTAGTTTCCTGTCGACAAAGCGTGTCAGGCTGGAGACAATCCTGCAGTTGGTGTTAGTAAAGTATTATTACTGCTGCGAATGGAACGCGACATCATATTCGGTGAAACCTTACTGTCGTTGTCAGAATAGAGATATGAAATAAAAACTGTATAAGTTTGATCTCTTCATTCCTTCGATGTATAAAAGACTTGCGACATGCGAATGCGTTAAGTCACCAGAGGTAATCGAGGACGACTGTGGGCGTTGTTTCAAGTAGAACGGGTGCGCAGTGGTCAGACAATGTTCAAGAATGTAGTTCAGATTGTGGAACAGTTTCAAACAAAATTTATTATCCCAAAAGTCGTTTATTATTCCAAATAGTTTATTTGTACAAATAATTAATTTGGTTATTAATAAGTTATTTCACAGTATTTATAAGTATATATTTACTTGAAAAATTAATGACCTAGATAGAAATACTCAGTTCTAGCCTGATGTATTAATTGATTTGTGCTTTAACCCCTTGCACTACGATTTCTTTCAGAACTGTGTAGCTATTTTTGGTCCTTAATAATCTCCTTGATGAAACAATTTTTGTTTCTTGATTGTCATCATTTATTTTCATTTCCAGATTTTGACGACAGAGGATTCAAATTTTATTTCAATTTAACAGAAATGATTGGCAGTCATATTTATTAAATTATATACGGAATGTTCGTCACGAGTGTGATGATAGTACAATAGGTTAATAAATCATGCTTGGGTTCACGGTTGATAACCGTGCATTAATAAAAGTTAATGGACAACTGCAATAAACAATGCCATGCTGCGTCTACGCCGCGGCAAGAGAAAGCGCCATGAATAGAGCCAAGGAACAGAGCCAAGGAATAGAGCCAAGGAGTAGAGCCACGTGAAAGGGAACCTGAGACATAGCGGAGCCGCCATACAGAGTGGCTGCGAGATTGGATAATTAGAAGGCCGGCACGAGATACTAATAATTGAAGCAGCCGTTACGCTATCAAACGATTCCCACTTATTTCATTTGAGACACCGAACAGTCCGGCGCAACTTTGAGAACAGAAGGAGTCGGATGCGCTAACAGCCGCTAGGCATCCAATTATAGCAACGGATCGTGCAGCGTCGCGAAATTGCTGCAAAATCTAAGAGCGAAACTATACGGCGAAGCTTCGGGAGCGCCTCTAAGCGTTTCCGAGCAGAGTTTCCGATTTATCTAATGAAACTTCTTGCTCAAACAGTCCGACCCACCCCCACCTGTTCGTATTAGAGTCGAATTTACTCCGCGCGTCTTTATTGCCTTGCCCACGTCCTGCTCGAGCCTTGATTTCGGAAGCAAATGCATTTTTCAAAACGGTTGCCTCGCGCCTGTGCACCGAGGCACTCCGTTTCCCCCTTTAACATACCGAGTGCTCGTTCTTTGCATCCGACAGGGAGGAGTTCCGTATCGATTCCCGGTTAATCGACGTGTATTCCGGCCGTCAATTCATTTCTCCAGAGGCAAATGGAAATACTCACTTGCAGACGTCTAGCAATTCTACGGAAAAATTCTTGGGCCTCCGGGATTTTCTGATCGACGTGATGCCTCTGATTCTGCGGTCCCAGTCGAGTGTAGAATGATGGCTTACAGTTTCATTGTTACTTCTAGCGGAGCACCTTTGGTTTGCTCTTAGGGGCTGAGTTCAGTCACGCGCAACGCACAGTGGCCGACTAAAGAATAATTTAATTTAATTTATCTAGCATCCATGGGTCAGATGACCTTTTAGTTTTTCTACAAAAAGTACAACAGGATATTAATAATAATACTAATAATAATAACAATAAAGTAACAATAAAGATGATAATGAAAATGAAAACAATATGACTCAAGCATTCTAAGCAAATACAAACTAAACATCAAAGGTTCTGATAACTATACAAGGTGTATATTCATTTTGGAGTAGACGGTGCGTGTTATAGTCAGACTGAAAATTCTATCATTCTTCTGATATGATCAAGCATTTCTCTATGTAACAACTTATAAATAGTAACAGATGATGTCTTGTGTTCTACGTGGAATAGTGCGGTCATGATCAGACTACCGTCTGAAATAAGCTCCGAAGTTATCATGATTTCATGGAACATTTTTATTCGGTATAGCTGTTAATCCTCTGCTATTATTAATTCCTTTTTAAGGATTAGATATATGTAACACGATAATATGTTCTAATTTTATGTAAAAATAGAAAATATAAATAAATAGCTTTGATGGCTGAGAGTAGACATACCTTATATATCATTAACTATGATACTAGGCTAATCATTATGAAGTAGAATGTTCTTACGATTATCAGAGAATGTTTCTAAAGCATGGCAACATCCCCAAGAGTGGCAGTAGAAAATTCCTGCATTTGTCAGACCCGCAAGAAAAGATCTCCGCATCAGTTTAAAATGAAATTGCGTGCGATCATCTGCATTCGAACTAGTCGCTAAACGGTAGACTACTTAACTGTAATCAGTACAAGAGTCCTGTAACGACCAGCCAGTGCAACTGCGACCAATCCCATACAATGAACTGTAATTTTCGTAAAATATGCTCGGCACCATTAAAAATAATTGCTTCTTGGAGGAAACGTTCCGATACAGCAATTTAAAAATTGGATACTTAGCAGAGAACGTGCCGGTAGAAAATGCGACTATTAAACGGAGAATACAATTCGCATCAGTGCTCGAATTAACATTTTTCCACCCGACGATTAACCCCGAAAGGAGGCGACGCGAGCCCCCAGCAGAAATTCGAAATATTCTTTGTCCGTTCCGCGGCCCTTTTTTCTCGGCGGCTGTGATTCTTCTCGCCACGCTTAATCGCGCGTGAAAGGTTTAAGTGCTATCGGTAATTTGTTCGGCGGTCTCCAGCCGGCACTCGGAGACGAACACGGCAGAAAAATACAGTGCAACCGTGTTGCACGAGCATTATATTGCTACTGGTGGTGTGTATCGATTCGCAACGACGCGAAACAGCACTTCCGCATATTAAATCTCCTGCCAGAGAGGAAATTGCTTTAGAAAAAGATTGACTTGCTTCCAGCTGTACTTTCTTCCGATCCTCGCAGGATTTCTTCTCGTTTCCCGCGGCCGACGAACTTCAAACTTTCGGCTGGATGCACTTGTTCATTAATATTAACCGCTCAATTCACGTGTGCCTTGGCTCGATCACAGAAAACCGTTCCCGCTTCTTGTTGATTTATAGTGGATCTAAAGAGCTCGAGCGGATATTCTAGTGCGAATCTTCGAAAAAATTAATTCTTTTTAACATTTTCTTGAAGAATATATGTTCGAAAATACGTTTACAATACCTTGTACCTGAATTCTTAAAATTAAGGAAATTATAACTAGTTGATATAGTATGAACGACCAGTATAGGTATAGAAAATTTCAGACGATTCTTTCTCGAAAGTATGTTTTCCAAAATAGTGGTCTTGAACTCAACAATTTTTATCTTTTGCATTCTTTTAATTATCGAATATTTTCTTTTATTCTATTATTACCTGCTATGGAAAAATCCACACTAACGAAAAATGTTTTTTATTTCTGATAAACAAAGTATCTGCAATCATGGTCACCATGGGACGATTTTTTTTAAATTAGGCTATGTTTCAAAGTAGTCAATGCCACCTCTTTTATCTTTTCTTAACCTGAAAACTTTATATATGTTATCGAAACATGCATAAAATAGAGCTTATAAATGTTACTGCAGAGGTGTAAAGTTCCTCGCAAAAAGGAGCTCAAAGAAAGTTAAACAAAAACGCAATTTACCGTAGAATACTCTCCTAAGTGGCCGCCAAGAACTGTACCCTTGTTGGTTCTTCGGCCACCCTTCTAAGCAGATTTACCGCGCTCCGCGTAGAATGAAATTTGCATCTTATCGAGAATAAGGGAGCCAAGTTAGTATACCGCGAATATTTCCGTGCGCTTCCCTTCGCATCAAGCTTCATAAAAATTGACGTGCCACAGTTGGCCGATTTTCCCGAGAGTGCAATATCGTACACGGGGACACAAGTGGTCAGCTCGCAGGATATTATATGAATCGTGCTTACTATTATCGATTAGTGTTGAAGATAATAATACAGTTGACATGAATTTCAGGTCTGTGATGTTGTACTTTCACGGTCATATGTAAAACTTGTTACAGTTAGTACAAGATTATCAATTCTAATGTGGATGAATAAATGAGAATTAGACGAATTAAATCATTCTATTTTGAGTAGATCACTCCTGACGAAATCATTCTAATTGAAGTGAATTGTGTTAGATTTGTTTAGAGATTATGATTGATATCAAATCAGTAGAGCATCATAATTTTTGAATTGTGAATAACATCGAAAAATGATAGTAAAAAGATCGATGTAACAGTTACACTGATTAGTATTCGCAATAGGAGGAGAGGTACATCATGTAAATAAAGGAATTTTAAGTAGAGTATACCGTAACTAGTCAGACATCGAACATGTATAAATATAAATTCAGAATCTATATAAATAAACAGACCAACAATCCAGAATAATTTGATCAAATTTTATTAAATCGATTATTTAAATTCTATTAAATCCATGTTATCTAATTGATTATAAATATCTCTTTTTATTATAAACAATGTTTTCGAATAAGTATCACGTTTTAATCAGAATATGTCCTAATGCAATTTCTCCGATAAATCGAGGACAACGTAATGCACGCGTTTCAATTTTCAATAGATCCCCCCTGCAGTGGTCAGACATCAGTACAAATAAATATTCTATTAAGATGAATTTCCAGTAGAATATTCTGCGATTAATCCGACAACGATGATTAATAGGACATTACAGCACGCAGCTCGCTGCGGTGAAAATTGCGCTGCGGTTAATGCGAATCGTAATTAGATCGATCTATATCTTACAATGCTATTACAGCAAACCACCAGTGATGATCCCATCACGAGGGGGGGGGGGGGGTCCGCGGAGGTGGCAGATCAATAGATGACCGACACATATCGCACGCAAGATTAACTTACGCGCGTGCTTGAACACATGCGGCAGTACAATTGCGTGGTGCTCGGCGCGGAAAGTTTTCGGGCCAAGTTTCTGAACATAATTCCAGGCGAAACAGATGTTGCACGTTCGTGGGAGTTACCCTTTGTCCGTCGTCAAATTAATTGCCGGATTGGCTTCCAGCCAAGCGACGGCGATAACTCGAACCCACTTCTATTTTTCAGCTACCATAGAGAGTTCTTCAGCGAAGATGAGTACCGACCAAGTGGCTGATAATTGTCATTGAAATTACATTTTAAGATCTATGTGTCACATTTTCACGCTTCCGAGGCTCCCACTTTATTTTAACGGGAAACAGCTGAACTCGGATGCTTCATTTGTTTTCCTTCAATTTTTGTTACTTTTACAACGTCGCTTACTCACGTCTCTAGATTTTTGTTACGTAAGAATCAAATTTTTCTTTCGGAAGAAATTAGTTATATTCGTAATTAGTGGACCATGTATGAGATTTATATCACTGTTGGTATTGTTTTTTTAAATGGAGTTTTATATGGTTAGTAGATCAGCGTACGAAGATTTCTCATTTTCAAATTGATCATCGTCTCTCTTCCCAGTTAGATTATACTATGTAGAACTTAAAAATATACATTGCCTTTAACCCTTTGCCTTATAACATCGCGTCATGCTCGTTATGGAGATTTGGGACACGATCTACTTCGCATCTTTCAAATCGAAGTTAAATATTTAAACATTGAAATAAGGCTTCCCATATAATAAATATAAATGCTCCGTCTGATACAGGAAAATATCAGCAACAAACAAAGCCTAATTAACATAGCTGTGAAATAAATCGTAGTGCAAGCGTTTAAATTACAAATAAAGAGCGAATTAAAGTAAACATGATTCAGCAACGTCTCGTCGCACGAAGCATCTCTGCTTCTGTGAACAAACGAAACAGTTCAACGACAATTGATTCACTGGCGAACTACGGATCAATTAATAGAACCTTGACCTAAGGGTTCTTCCAATTTGCGGAGAGCCGACTCGAGAAAACCTGAACCGCAATCCCGAGTAACTAATGACGGATTGGTAACGAAGGAACCAGACGTTTTAGCGCGGGAATCACTCGAGTGAGCGATTAGGGTCTTGATTGAGCAAAGCACCGTGACTAAAGCCTTCTGGACGGAAGCGTGCGACTAGGTTGCAGTCTGGCAAACAGGGAACGAGCTCGGGGACCGTGGGCGGAGGCAATATCGACACGATTTACAGGCTAATAAAACCGTACGCAATAAATACTGCGTAACAACGGCTGGCAAGATCGTAACACGTCGATGGCTCGGAAAAGTAAAAGCCAGCCGGCATTACTACGGCGAGTGGCTCGCAAAGCGACGACATTAGGGAAGCCGTGTCCCTTACGATCCTGTACCGCTCCCCCTTTGTCGTGGGAGCGCGGCTGTTAGCCCGCGGGACCGGCTCTAGGTGATAACTAAGAATACAGACAACGGAGATAGCTCCAGTTCGTGCCGTTCACCGGCGACAAACGGATTTCTCATTCGGCGGTTTCCAGGAACTTCCAAGAAATCCTCGCGACGACTGCGAGCACCAACTTCCTAATGGGAATTAATCATGACCGTATCGATATTCGATGGCTACGCCAGCTTTGCCAACTAAATCCACGGACGTCTTCGGACGACCCGGGCCCACGACTACGCCGAGTTTCCGGCGGCTGCCTGAAAACCGATACCACTCCTCCGACGATTTGCTAATGATACCGCGAACAATGGGATCGCGGAAATCGACGAGAACCACGCGCTTTGTACGCCCGTCATATAATTGACGTTGCACTTTTTTACTTGGAAGAATATAACACTGTTTTGTAGAACGCGGAATCGCAATTTAGGGGATCGGGATTTACAAAGTGTTATTAGAGACATTCATCTAAACATTAGCCTTTCGACAGAATTTAATGAATTGTTGCTGCGATTATCAGCAAATTTATAAAAGTTTTGAAAAAGAAAATATCGAGCAATGAAGTCGAACCATATAAAAAGTACATTTTGTCATTATTTAATTACAGATCTTATGCATTCATTCGAAAGCGTTTAATCGAAATTTGCGTCTGCCATGAAATGTAAAATTCTTCAGCGAATTTTTAGCTCGAAGTAATGTTGCCGACGAGATTTCTGAGCTAAATTTAAAATTTTTTGGTGGATGAACTTCGCGATGGTCGCTGTCATTGGAGGAGGAGAGAAGTATTTTTCGTCGGATGTAACCAGCGACATTTAATTTCGATGCCACTGTTGGCCTTGTCGTTCTCGGAGCGAAGGATAATCACCGGCAGAGGCAAGAGAGCCCGGGGCGAAGGTGTCGAAAACCATCAGAAAGCAAATGGAATGGAACTCGATTACTGTCTGTATGGGGTTGACAGCCCCCACAAGTACGGCTATCTTCTGGTAGCACAGGCATACGAGATATATTAGAGAAATCGTATCAAGAAGCACGCAATTCCGTGGCGGACCAGCCTTTTGCTTAGATTTTTGCGAGACGTCCGACAGGCATCCACGAAAATGACATAATTTTCACAGGTATATTGTTCTCTTCGACCAGACAACGATGTGACGGATGAAATCATAAATTGTTTCATCGTAATTATTTTATCAGTACCACGTTAGTATCGAATTATTTTTTACGTGGCATTTTAAAACTTCAAGCAAGGCAAGTTGTTTCATTATAATTATTTTATCAGCGCCACGTTGGTATTGAATTATTATTTACATCGTATTTTAAAGCAACGTAATATTATGCTTTTAGTATACAGTTGTGGTCAGATAATTATGAATACCTTTTTAAACAGGAATAACTAAACTCCAAACGATTTGAATTCTTTTGAGATGCTGAAAGAGCTAGTTTGCTGGACAATGTAAAAACAATTTTTCATAAACATTACAGAAAGATAAAGAAGCCGTGTTTTTCAATTGTTTTTTCCAAGCATGTTAAGAAAATTTAGGGAACGTATTTTTTTAGGTATTTACGTGCATGCTGAAAATTTCGTCGAAACGTTTACAGTGTCGAAATAAAATTGCAGCGTGAATTTTTGACTCGTAATAATTCAGCAACGAATATTCCAGCCTTTATACTAGCTATCACTATGGAAAATGCGACGTTCTTTCACGCGCGCCTCTCTTTCAAAAAGTCATTTGTCTTTGTACGAATGCCCACGTTCCTGAAATAATTTTCGCGTTGAATGGGAACGTCTATATTGATCAAATGAATCGTAGAAAATGTAGAAAATGGAATCGCTCCTTCTTTCGGAACGATATCTTGGCCCCTTTTCTTTCACCTTTTACGGAAACTGAAAGCTTTCCCGGCCGCGGAATTCAAAGAAATGAAACAGTGTCATTACATTAGAAAGTAAGAAAATCATCTACTCTACGGGACATCGAGTTCTCATTTTTCACGAGTTCTGCTGCTTTTTGAGAAGCGCGTGATAGTAAGTAACTGGGGCACAGGGGAGACAGATAATTTTCCAGATATTGGAAAGTCACCTCAAATGAATTAATCTTCGTGAGTACGCCCAGTCATCAATGAACTGATCTTCCCTCTTCATAACCAGTTTTGGGAACGGAGGAATTTAATATGATTAATATGTTCTAACTTGGACCATTACTTAGAGTGTCTTACAACCGGAGGAACAACCGGGAAGAAAATCTAGATTGACGTTTTCTTCGAAAGCAATTTAGTATTCGAAGAGACTTTAGAACTCCTTGCCTATACATACATTGTAGGATGGTTCGGTGCTCACTATAATTAAATATCTTCATTTCTGATGACAGAAATTTTCGCGCCACGGCGATAATTACAATCCAAGAAAATGCGTGAAATTGGTAAAATCGATAAAGAGATGATGAATCTACGTAATGAATAATCGTCGTTCTAAGTAGAAAATGTCAGCAATGGTCAAACACGTTCTACTGCACAATTAAGAAATGGAAGATCGTGTAATCTACATTAGTATGCGCAGAAACAAATAATGAAAGAAATGAACCGAACGTGATTACTAATAATAATCTATGTTAATTTTCAAGTGGAAACAATCAGCACTGATCAGACACAGTACCTTACAGATTTAAAAGATGGAACTATTTTTAGTGAACAGTAGTATGTATAGAGAACATAAAAGTATTGTCAGTTGTGCATATTGATTTTAAAGTAGAAATAGTCGACATTAGTCACACACATTATTCAAACTGAGAGAACAGAATCTTCGAAATTTATAATAGCTTATACATAAACAATCGCTTACATTAATTCAAATATTTCTGGCCAGTGCAAGCTGAAAGAGTCGGCAGCGGTCAGACAAATTGCCTGTGCATTTAAAAATCGCAAGTGGCCAATGAAGTTTTAAATACTTCTCTTCTATACCATAAATGTCAATAATAATTGTTGAATCTGATTTCCTGGTGATGCAAAGTAATTTTCAGCATGCAATCATTGTCACAGCTTGAGTGACAATCCACTGTGCCATCTGACCATCGTAAACTGAGATTTGCGACCAAATTGATTTCGAGTCCCATTTCGAAATGCTACTGTTAACTGCGAAGGGACTCGCAGGCATTGTGAAAGAATTCTTTGGTCTCGTTGAATTTGAAGGGGCGAGGATCGGAGGGAGGCTGTAAAAACAATTTACTGAATAGATCGTCGGAATTTCGACGACGAAATGTTTCGCTCGTTTCTCTTCGGGAAAATCATGGCTCCCCTGCTCTTGCCCTTTACGGGTCCGCATAATAACTGTGCGATAACAAAGAAGCGATTACGTTTAAGGGACGCGTAAAGGGAACCGGTTCGCGTTCGTAATGTCCCGTTTAATTAGAGTTATCCGAGGGCTTGCTGCCCTCCAGCAGAGGCAAAACGACGCGGTGCTAAATTTCAATGTCCCCACGTCACAGAGTGACGAGAATCGTGATGATCGCGATGAAAACTAACATTGCCAATTTGAAAATATATCAGCGAGATACACTTTAGCAAAATATACAGCCGTACATAAAATATTCACTTTATAGATTTTTATTTCTTATAACTAGGATGCGGGCTTTGTATACTTATAATAAAATTAACTGTTTCAAGTTCTTTCTAAATGTATCAAAATTGTTAACAGTAGAAAAACTTTGAATCAAACAACAAATTTATTTTACATAAAAATCCGCGATCTAGTTTTAACTTTAACGTCTGACAAATGCCATATAATTGTATTATATGTATCGTCAGTATCGTAAAATTAGAATGATAGTACAACAATGAAATTTTGAATTTCAAAAGAATGGATTCTATGAAATTATTAATTTTATAGTCCGCTGTTATTGAAATCGGAATAACTTTATAAAATTCGACGAGATGACTTTTTCTTCAGATGTTAGAAATACTAGTTTATAGACAAAGAGAGAAAAAGAAAAATTTGCAACAATTGGAGTTGTTGAAGGGATTAAAAAATGGGACTCTCTCAACGATAATTTCGATGAGACATTCAATATAGAAATAAATTACTGAAATCTAGAGTAATACATTCTGTAAATTTTCATTATAGGCTCGAATAAAATTATAATTTCTTTGCAATTACAGCTTTGACAGCATTTGTATTAAACATCGTAAAACTAGTTCCATTAACGTCTCAAAACAGATCAATCAAATCTATCCAAGCTTTAGAAAAATCAGTCTCTTTTCAAAAGTGACGTAGCAAAAGCAATTTAACGAATTAAAGCGAAATTAGAAAGCTAAAATTGATCATAGGGGATGGCATTAGGACTCTTTCGCATCTGAAACAACCTAGTCAAATTCAGTTTGTTCGGATATATTAAAATGAAAATGAATTTTCAAAATTGTTTAAGAACTAGCTTCACCCATATTTGGGTGACGCGGCGCTGAACGTGTTAAAAACATGGTGCGCGTGAACGATCTGCGGCAGAGTAATTCCAAGCCTTCTGGAGCTTCTACTGCAGAAATAGAAAAAAAATCGGGTTGGTAGCGCGGCAGATATATCGAAGACGATTATCGAGGGCGAGGGATTCCCGGGTAAAAAAGGTCTACGTTTTCTCGAGGAATCATGCGCGATTACACGGTGCCGTTCAGCCGGTTAACAACGCCCTTATCTTCCAGCCTCTATGGCGAAAATTTATCGGCAAAGCGCAGGGCTTCCGGCACGAGTTCCCGAAGCCGGCGCGGGCCTCCCATAAGTAACTACGTAAAAACACGCCTAATCTATTTCCCGGTCCCGTGGCCACCGACGCGAATGCGCGCCGATTTCTATCGTATCCTCCGCGGCAGACACACCTGGCCTCACCTGACCAATGGCAACGCTTGTCCTCTCGCGTCCGCGGCCACCACCTCTGCTCGCGTGCCGCGCGCACCTTTTGTTCGCTGTTACCCTAAACCGATGCTTGATTGCAGGCTCCCTTCGTTTATCTTTTTCCCCCGTCCTCCCCTCGATCCCTTGAACTAAAATATTCCCTACAATATTTTTCTCGACGTGTTTTATTTAAATTTTAACGACCCATCGGTTGTAGTCGGGTGATCGATCGTAGATTGCGAATTTTTATGCGTCTGCGGCATGCGAGCATTTTTTGAGCACGAATAACGTGTTCGTTAATGATCATTCGGATGTCTATGAAGGTTTTACATCGTGTAGACACGTTCCTGCGCGGGCTAATGAGCTGTCGATCCTCGATTTTGCCACGAACGGTGCTTTCTCAGGCCACGAGTATTATTATTGATTTTTGGGTTTGATGATTCAGGTTCTCTTGGAGCAGAGTTTTCGATGCAAATTGCAGAGGGGCTACCGTTTCCGCCAATTCGTGGTGCTATCGTGGTCTGTACCATTGGGTTCATGGATTTGTTGACGTTGACGAAACATCGATTGCCACTTGTCTGAATACCGAGCGCTGTATGACTACTGCCGGGAAAGTGGCGATTCTATCCGAGAAAATAAATTGGAAACCGAGGGTGCTTCTCGCTCTGACAGATTGGAAAAAATCACCTTCTACAATTTTCTAAAAAGTATTAATCTTCAGTGTTAGCTTCCGTTAACGAATACGAAAACATTGCTGTAGAGCAATGTTATAAAGCAAATTTATAATAACAATTATTATAAATCAGTTATAGCTATTATAATTTAGTTATAATTACGGGTGTATTAAAGAATAATAAACTGACCACCGGGAAAATTAATTGATATATTGTAGCAATATAACTAGGTTACAATCCAGATCTACTGAATTTCAATAAACAGAAATAACAATTGTAATATTACTTTTTTATTTATTTTACTTCTCCTTACTCTTTACTTTTTCTACTTATTTATTATTTTTCTATTTATTTTTCTACTAGTTTGTTGTGGAACATTTCTGTTGCACTTATTTGCGTCGGAACGGTTTTTGTTCGAGTACAAAAGAATATCTTTTCATATCAGTACAATAAGGCTGCTACTAGCCAGGCAAAGAATATCGAAAAAATTGCAATTGCTTTTACCTTCCACTAGATAAGCACTCATTTGCATAGGAAAATTCTGTGCTGCGTTCACAAAAGAATATCTCTTCCGGTAAGTAGAATAAGACTGTTACTGAGCAGGTAAAGAATATCAGAAGAAATAGTCAATGAACATGGAAAGAATTATAAATATTTCTACGCTGACTTCGTGACTGCAAACAAAAATTCTGTACTCAGGTATAAAGGAAAGTCTTTCTTCCTAAGTAGAATGAGACTATCATTAACCGGACGACTTCAATTAGCTATAAACATTTCTATGGTAGACTGTGTTAATTTGCATTGCATAATTACCTACTGTGTTAGAAAAGAATATATTTTCAATTAAATAGAACCTGACTACCAGTAGTATTAGAGTATTAGAAGCATTCTGAATGCACTTTATAGCACCGATTTAATTTGGCAAATTACCTATTTGATTACAAAAAACTATATTCTCAATAAAGTGGAACCTGACGATCACTAGTCAGACAAATAATACAAGGAGCAATCAATCTCAATATCTCTATCCTCCACTTTGCGACATTTGGTTGCGCAGGAAAATTCTGCGCTCGTTTACAAATGACCAACATTTTTCTATCCAAGTACATCGAGACTGCCGGCATTCAGAGCAGCATTTCAAAAATTCTTCCGACCGTTTTCACGCGTATCTACGGTCGCAAATTTACCGTATCGCTGTAAATTCGATCGCGATATCTGATTGGTCGGGTAACGAGTAAAAAGCAGCTTGTTCCTCCGAACTTGGGGACCCCGATCTGACCTCGTTTGGGACAAGGCTCGTGCTTCCGATATATCCAGGGTATTTTCGTGCACAGTATTCGGGAGTCTCATTGAAAGGTTTTTTCCGCCGATATCGCACTGGAGTTTATGTAAGACCTGCGGCGGAACGGGGGCACTGGGATATCCGCTTTAAAATTTGAAAACCTAATTTCATCGTCGCCGAGGATTTTGACCGGCGCCGACGCTATCAAGGTCCCTTCCAATATCCCCTGATTCGTCCTCGACATTTGCATGCGTGAATCCGCTCGAATAAAAGTGCACAGCTGCCGGAGGTGACGCGGGAATAGTTTCCCTGAAAGGGTATCCCGATACTATCTACTGGCGCGGCCGAAAAAATGCATCGAGATCCAGAGATTCCTCAGACTGCTATCACTTATGATCGGGACTTCGAATGATTGGCAGTACCCTATTCGATCACGATGTTGCTCCGAGGAGGAAACTCTCGATCGTTACGATCTTTTGCTGTCGTTGAATTTCCTAAACGAAGATTAAAATTAGAACAGACTAAATTAATACTGACAAGTCCGCAAATATAACGAGGTGCAACTGTTCAATTCCGAATATCAAACACAAAAGCTTCCATAAAATCAATTTAATTTAATTTAGTGGAAGTGAAACTTGAAAGTTAAAATTTATTATACTGTACGATATTTTTACTTTTTTGTATTTCAAACGTTTTAAACAAATTCAGTCTGTTCCTATATACGTGTATATTACAATAAATATCAATTTTGAGAACTTATAAAAAAATTGGTTTCACGGAAAGGATAAAATTCGATCTATTTTTGGCTATATTATAGTCATCGAAATATATTACACAAAATCACGTAAAATTTGTGAGACGAACGGCTCGATGGCCTTGGAACAAAGATGTCACCAAGTTCTGGAAGTCTAATCTTACAACCCATAATGTGTGACGGTCCAACTGGAACGTCGAATGGAAATTAAAGAAGCAATTATAACATAATACCGAGATGTATGTACATCGCCGAGTGGATTCGCTCGACGTGTAGCCAGACACGAAGAACGTATAATATATGTTGCGTATTCTGCGTACCCTATGCTAATCTAAGCACGTGTAGATGCTCGCCTGACATGTAGATTGATTTGTTCAGAAGACGAAACAAGTTGCACGCAATACATTACGCTGTCAGAGGACATGGGATCAGATGTGTACACTGTTAGTCGAATGGAAGGACACGGACATCTAATCTGGTAAGTAACCCTTGAATAATATAGAACTCGATGCGCCGAATGGTGCGCGTTTGCTTTTAAGTGGAATAAGATCGTATCTGGCCAGACATGTAGAATTGAGAATGTCGTACCGCGGAAGAGAATGGAACAGTTCTTGCTACATTCCAAAGGCTGCAACGTCGAGCAATTTTTGAAACACATGGATGACTTTCAGGTTTCCTTGTAAATATTACAAGCAATAACTCGACAATTTATTTGTTTCTTTATTATTAAAATATTTTTTTACTTTTATCGTATGTCACAAATTTATTTATAACAAATCATTGTATTTTCTTAATATATTTTCTATATATTTTCTGAACTGCACTTTTCCGAAAATATTTATTACAGATTATGCAATCTCAGATATCAATATATAAACAAATTTTACCCCAGTGGTTTTTAAATATTGTATTAGAATTTTGACGTACTTTTAAGCTACCAAGCCTTTTTATTTTAAAGTTGCTGTAACTATAAAGAATTTTATAGAAAATGATTCAATCGGTGTCTTCATTACATTGTAATAAAAATGATAAGAAATCTAATCACGTGTTAGTCAGATTTAGTCTCCGGTCGCTTCAGTGTTAATTAAAACTCCGACTTTCTTGCATTGTGAAAGTTTCGTACAGTTGGGCCGGTTAGGCGTGCGACCATAAGTAGTTCATGCGATCGTGACAGGTGCAGTTCCCGTGTTTGTCGTTCTAAGCACAGTATCATTTTACGGCTACATTATTGTTGGGTCGTTACCGTCGGTTAATGGAGCCTTTCTTTTGGTACACTTGGCGCAACGATAAAAATTACGAGGAAAGTTAAGTGGCAGTAATGAGCGAGCTGTGTGACAGGTCCGAGGGCGGCGCGGGGGTGGTGTATGGATCGAGCATGTGCACACCGCGTGCCAACTAACGAGAACGCGGTTCGAGAACCCGGCCAACGAAAGTGTTCAATTTTTACTCGCGCGATACCCTAAGTGAATATTATCCTTTACGCAGCGAACGCTATATTTGAACGATAAGGATGGTTTACGAGGCAATTTTGCTGGGGAACGGGCCACAGGCTCGCGTGTAATTGCACGTTTCGTCTTTCCTTCTTTATCTTTCCCCCCTCCTGTCCGCGAACCGAGCAGGAAACCTTTAAAAATAACACTGAAGGTACAACGCCTCTGTTCAATAAAAACAGCCGTCCAAGATTTCTGTAAAACCACTCCGAGGCATGGTTTCATTTTGAAACAATTGCTCGAGTTTTTCCCCTAGCGTCAAATTGATCCTAAATATATTTAAAATGGAATAAAATTGCAACGACGAAAGATTTATTTAAAATATTCTAGATATCCTGGACATTAAAAGTTTAATAAAAACAAGTAGACCGAGTATATAATTTCATACTCATTATTAAGATGGCATAATTGGCTTGACTGAATTATCGTATTGTGTGAAAAATGTTACAGTCGTCGTACTGAATAATCGAATGATAAATAAGAAGCGTCAGGCAACAGAGATCGCTGTTAAGAATGTACGAAATTATATGTGACTAATTACACGTGATTATCAAGGGTGGTAATATTTTAAGCTCCAGCCGAGGGTGAATCGGTTCCGCGTCTGATTCTCAGTTAGCGTTTCCCGCATACATTAATAACAGACTTTATGTGCCTCTGTCGCACGATTATGTCAGTGTAAAACGAAGTTTCGGCTCTGCCGACGTCGCCAGGTATCCGATCTTTCGTGTCGGACATTAATTTCTGGTTGTTATCGTGGCGTTCGACCGTTGAAAAAGTGATTTTGTTGCGGACCCTGGTACGCGATAGCAGAAATTCCATTATTCATAAGCCGGGGTGGCATGGAAAACGCGTGGCGCAATTTCAGCGCAATTGAGAATATCAGGCGCTGTCGCGAGCCGTTCGGTGAGCAGCCGAAAATTGCAGAACGCTCGACTGCTTTTGCCACCGTTCGATCTAAGTGCACGCCGCAAGCGGGTCCCAACGATTCGAAGACTTTTTGCAAACTCGAATGCCCCTTCGGCAGGATCGTATAATTCTGGAAAAATTTATGTTAACTGCGTTCGTGTTTCAACACGTTCACTGGCACGCGATTTTTATAACTCGTTGATAAGTGTTATTTGTTCCATTCCTGGCCGCGATTAATTATGCTGATGTCAGTTACGAATTATCTAAGAACATAGTGCAGAGTATTAATTAGTTAACTATATTGCCCAAAATGTCTCTTGTGTGATAACCATCTTATTGTAGCTACTTTCAACACTGTAAATTTAATTATGCTGTGGAAGCTTAGGCAGAGGGAGACTCAGATTAATCGTATGCATTTCGTTAAAAATTCAAATTGAATTGCACATTCCATGAATCAAAACTGATGGTAAATATTTACATTATCAGTTACTACAATATATTAACCCCCTGTAGCTCAATATAACATTGAAGCCAAATACAGATTCACCCTGGTTTTTTCGTAATCAAGGAGACAATGCTAAGGAGTAAATACATTTTTAAATTTTGCATTCGTTGTTAATTTATATTTATTGATTGATAGTTTCTGATGTAAATCTTTTTCTGCCAATTTACAAAATTCGTAGCATAGAAGGTTAATCAAATTAATACGTTGGAAATAAATTACCAATACCATACACAGTACAAAGTGCGAGAACAATGGGTTCGCGTCGGAGTATCGAACTAATTACTTAAATCGTTGAATATTCATCGCCGGCGGGGACAATTGGGTACCTAATTAATCCAATTAGCAGCGTGCAAGAGTAGGGAACTTGAAAAGAGAAAAATCTTTTGTCGACGCCACGAATTTATGATTGGACGAGCGTTGGCTGCGCGGGTCTGCCGGGTCGGTCGATTTCATCCTGGCAAAAGGACCTTGCGTTTGATGTGCGGTTTCGTTGGTCAGGAAAGGTTTGAACGCTCGATGAAGCGCGGTTGGTCAAGTTGATACGATAAACTCAGAAGTGCTCGCTGTAAAAATTGACTACATCAGGGCCCTCGATGGTTTCACATTGAATTTCCATTACTGCATGGCTGTCAGTGGGCTTTCATTTTATTCTCCTAGCAGCGCAGCGAAATTTAACAGCGAACGTTCCACTCGTGGCATAAAAATTGATAAATTCCGAATTTCAGCATTTCTGTCATCGAGCCGGTTGACGGAGAATTCATATCATAGTTCCCGCGATCGTGTTTCAATTGTTTCGAACCCAGAAAGCATCTCTATTTCTATTGTTTCGAACCGAGGAAGCATCTCTATTTCGATTGTTTCTCGACATAGGAGCATGGAATATCTTCGGTCCTTGCTGCATTGTTTAACAGATCTCAGTTCGTGTGTTGACAACAAATATTGTGTCGGTTCACGTTTACCTGGACAGCAAACACGTCCGTTCTCGCTGGACTTTGTTTTTCAACTGCGACGTACCCGGCGTTCGTAAATAGGATGCTACACGTTGAGACTTCGTAACCAGGTGAACAATATTCAGATTCCACCATTGGTTCCTGTGATTTTTGCTTAGTTATTCTGTAAGTCAATTTTTTTGTGCAGATCATCGATACTACGAAGTTTGATAGAATAATCACAGGTAAGAACCTTTCACAGAATGCTAAAGTACTTATTTACAAAATGTTCTACATTTTCAAAAATTATATAAACACTACTCAGAGTTATGAAAAAGAATAAACAAAGAAAATAGATTGCAGTTTATGCTGGTCGAATGAATTTCTCACACTGCAAATTTTTAATATATTTTATTTGCTCGTGTCTGGTCGCAGGCAGTCTTATTCTACTTGTCACTAATTTAAAAAGTTCTGTTCGAGTGGTTTGAACTAATTCACCTGAATTTTATGTCTGTTAAGTATGTATTCTATCAATTTTACTATCTCTGTGCAACTGTCTGGTCAAAGACAGATTTATTTTTCCTATCGAGTCTAGTTATAACTCAATCCTTGTTCCCTTTTTAATTATTTGACTCCAGTGAATCCTATTCTCGGAAATTGAACAGATTGGAAATTTTATTTTTCTCCAGCCTCATAAATAGAAAGTACACATCATCTTGTATTTCTTGCACTACTGTGTCGGCTGCACCAAATTAGGTCTCTATCCAACCACCGACCATTCGATCAGGGACCTTCCCACGAGCGTTGGAGCTTCAAGGGGATAGTCCTGCATTTATGAGATATTTGAACTGGTCTGCCCCAGGATAATCAGTATCCAAACAAGAAATTCACAACGTTTTCATTTATGACTCTGCGATAGTTTCAAGTGCTATGAACATATTTTCTATGAATTTTCCTCGTTAGCCATTCAATGTCTGCTCATAAATGATATATTCTACTGTAAGAGTTGTGAAATTAAAAAGTAATTGATTCGTCCTTCAGAACGTGCTGAGAATAAATAAAATTATACAGAGATAAAATAAATAAATAAAATTATGAGAATAAGATTATCACAGCGGTCTATCGTGTTCGTGTAATACTTGATTTAATATAAACAGTGAGACAATGTAGATTTCATGTCGGAGAAATTATAGACTTATTTCACTTGCTACCCTTTCTAGTCGATTATCTAAAAATCTTGCAGACGCTGTATCTTCTACACTGTCGCACAGAATATGTAAAAAATTTTTAATTCGGCCATTTTTATGTTCAATCTGTGGCAATCAACTGTCCGACCATTGAGTGCATAATCTGCTTCGACCTTCTCTCTATCAAACAATCATTTGAAACTTCTTCAGCACTGTTGTCACGTGCTTTTCCGTAGGAAAACATAATAAGCGAGATTTGACGAGCACAGACCAAAAATTAAACTTAAGCGAAAGTTATGAAGCATTCAATTAGACATTGTTCAAGGAGCTCGACAATGACACAGTGCCACGTATCAAGACGTTTCTCTTGAAGAAATTGTAAAAAGTTACTCGCGACGTTGACAAAACTGCGGCTGAAATAGAAACCGTCGCAGTAATAACGTGAAGTTCTGTTATCAGATGCAGGAGGTGTTCTCGGCGATCACCTCCGTGCTCCTAATTGCTCAATTATTTTTCTTATTATCACGAGCTACCGTGGAAGATTTCTCGATTCGCGCGGCGAAAGTTTCCTCGTTCGCGCAAGTTCACGCAACATAAACTTTGAATTCTTAGCGAGACATCGCGATTTTAATCCTTCTACTGCGTTCATGAAAATTTAGGCTAATGAGAGACATATGAACATTGCTGACGAAACAGGTGCACGTCTTTGGCAGCAGTACTACAATGCAATATTAATAGAATAATAATGTAAGTAAATATTACTAAACGAATACAAGATTTAATATAAAAATAGTATAAAAATATAAAAATACAGTATAGTAATATAATATAGTAATAGTAATATAATATAGTAATAGTAATATAATATAGTAATAGTAATATAATATAGTAATATAGTAATATAAAAATACAAAAGAAAGCAAAAATATGTCTGCAGGGTTCAATAAATTTGACCCCCATAAAGTGATAATTAAAAAAGTTTCCTAAAACAAATTCATAAAACAGTATAAAAGTGTTAAAAGAAGACCTGCATCACCAACAAAGAACAAGAGTATACATTTTTCAAGCTGTATTGCACGTTTTAATAAAAACTTTTTCAAGCCACGGCCGGAGGTGCGCCAGAAAACTCTGAAATGACGATTCACGATGGTTGATAGCTACAGGAATTTTCTGTTCGACACGGGAAAAGGGAAATTACACTGTGTCGACCGAGAATCGTTGGTCTCTCTGTTCTGCGTTCCGTTTACAATCTGGTTGCCATTCGATTTTACCATTAACCCCTGCCGTTGTCTCTCTCTTTCATGAAAAATAACGTTTCCAGATCCGGAAGGGACACGTGACAAATCGCCGTGTTCAATGCTCGCGATAATGTCCTCCCCGGAAAAATTCGTACCTCGCGGAAAGCTCGTTTCCAGTGATAACGAAAGGTCGTTGACGGTCCACCGACCACCTGGTTGCACTTTACAACCTTCTGCGGCTGCCACAATGGCGGACACTAATTTTTTTAGCTGCTGTAACTCCAGTTTACGCGGTGAAACTACCGAATTACAACTCTCGAAGCACAAAGCCGGAAAAATGTTTCAACGGTCCTTCGGTTGTTCGCTTGATGAAAAAATGTGCGGTCGTTTGTCTGAATTTAGCTCGAATAAAGAATTTCGGTATTTGTTAATTACTGGGTTATCAGCTGTCTCAAAAAAGAATAACATTTTTTCATTTGAGGCTCCGCTTTCGATAAAAATTAGGTTCTAGAAATAGTACTAATGAATAGGGTATCAAGTGGCGTGCCTAATCATTACATAGCAATTCTACTTCTCGTCATATTGCAACCCACGCGAACATGACGCAACTTTCAACTCAGTTTTCTCGAGAACGAAGTATTAAATAAAAAAATGCTATCCTTTTTTCGACTTATTTTTGCATGTAGTATCATCCCCTTGCCGGTTGTACCACGATTTTCCAAACACCCTATATATTCATACAGTTACAAACGGTGAGTGTGATGGGTACAGTAAGATATTTAGATGGCATGCCTAACAACATACATTCTTATTCTACTTACATATCCAATAATTAATTTCTAGAATCTATACAAAAATTTAAGAGTTTGTCTGACCAAATTTTCTCTTATTCCACTGGGAAATATCAAACTTTATTGTTACAATAATGAATCGCGATTATTAGTCTCACTAGCTATACTGTTATTCCACTAGAAAATATAAAAATTCGTCGCCAAGTATCTGATGCAAAATGTATACTCACTGTCTGACAAACCACGCTCCCATTTCACTTACGCGTATCTCGTAATTATAGATATATAAATCTATAGAATTGTATCCATGATGTATTTACCATACTAAGAGAAAATTATATAAAATTACGTAGGAGCAAGGAAGCTGCGTTGCGCCCATCATTAATGATTTCGTCGAATATCATCGTCCTCGATGAATGCGTCAAAATTGTGGCAACGAACGCACGTAGAAAACGTTTCGCGAAGCCACGGGTTAATCTCGCTGACGCGATGCTGCTGGTATTCAAGACGGTAACGAGTTTTATTAATACTTTTACGAGCGGCGCTTAAACGCGCGGGCCGGCGATATTCCGCGTGGTATACGAGATCGTTGTTATTGCAACTGCACTCGCGTGCATTTATTTTGTCAAGAGGGTGTTCGCCCGCGTCGTACGGGTGCCGCTCGTTCGCGGGGTTCGAGCATGCATAATTTCCACGGTGTAAAAATGTCCACAATTCGTATGCCAGCCTGTCCGGCGCTGGTGATACCAGTTCGCGAATGCGCGCTCACGAGCCGACAATTGGAAGCCGTAAAACCGCGGGATAACATTTATATGGAGGTTTCGAAGAAACGAAGTTTCCGCGAGCAATGAAACATTCGACGAGCTGGGAGCCAAAGGGAAAAATGTGTTCTCGATCGACGTACGCCTCGGTGAAGTTTTTTCATTTCGCGTGCTGGAGACGCGAGACTGACAAGTGCTCCTAATTAGTTTCGGCGACGTGATTCTTTGAAATCAATCCGTAATTTTTCAAGGCGACGTTGAGAAATGCTGGATCGATGACGACTTTATCCGATCCCTCAAATATTCCAATGAAAATTCAATGATTTTCTCTTTCGGTTGATTATAGTTTTCTAAACGACGTTTTCAAAATTAGTCTTTAAATGTATTCAGCCAACGTGTTTAGAAGAAGACGAATGATTATATGAAAATAAGGAATGCTTTCGGTCAGTTTTGTCAAATGATAAGCCACATCTTGTATAATTTCTGGGAATGTATAAATGGTACAAATCGAAAGTCTTTATAGAGACCGATAACTTTTTAATTGTTGTTTCATTGAATGAATTATGCAGGACTTATGAAATTTTTATTGTATATTGTGGTTTATGGGTCGACGTGTTAAAGTTGAGGTTTGAATTATTAATGGCGAGGTATGGTACTGTTTAGACGATGGACGCTCGTTGAATAATAAAACGTTCTCTCGTACAGTTTATTAAATTTTACATGCATCGTTGGCGAGCTGCTCTTTTCAAGTAGGTCCAATTAATTCCCTCGCATTATCGCTTCCGTATCCAGGAGTGGTTTTCATTCTTCTTCATTTGTTCGCCGGAGCTTTTGGCTGCCACTTTGCATAGCAATTAGTATTCTCTTGCTCGAGGATAATGATTTCGTTACAAAAAATGTTCGGAAAGGGCACGGTGAAAAATTAGGACAGCAAGAGAAATGTAACGTATGAATAAAATAAACAATACAATAAAATAAAAAATACTAGCTATTGTATCATATAATGTTATAATAAATGTAATATTTATAATATATATAAATCTAAGTAATTTCATTGGATGTAATAATAATAATTCTAAGGTATTATTTACTGTCGTTATTTTCAAAATTCATGTGCCAAATTGTTTGTCATTTCGTGGATCATTGTAGCTGTGCATTACCATTGAATTTATTGGATCTTGATATTAAAGGTGTTGCAGTTATCGGTACAACACGCAGTTATCGATGGAATCTTCTTTCTGCAAGTTTATCTGACGGTCGTAGTTGAATCGCAACGAAAACTTATCGACCCGAGCTTGCAGAGCATTACAGCTTTACCGACAGCTGATATCGAGCTTCCAGGATATAACAGGAAGCTCACCGAAGCTCTACATCGACGGTGTACCGATACGGTATCGATCCTTCTTATCTACCATGCTCGTTTACTTTCCAAGGGTAAGTCTTATCGAATACACAATGCTCTTTTGTTCCACTTGCTGATATAAAAATTCATTGTCAACACTTCAGCGAAGCTACTCGAGTGTATGCCCGATCAAATACATTCTGGTAAAACACTCGTACCGGGAAAACATTCCACCAAGCATTTTCTACCGAACGTCTGACTAAATAAATTCTCATTCTACTCACACACAAATGTATCACGCATAATCTAGATTTCTCACTAACTGTCCGACCAAATCCTCTCTTATTCCACTTGGTCGTACAAATGAATTTGATCTGCCTGTCTGACCAATCACGCTCCCATTCCACTTGCAATTGAGAATCAATCAAGGAGTTTTGATTGTGTCTGGCCGAATGCGCTTTCATTTCATTGGCTCCGTTGCAGTTAAATTGAAAAAGCTAGAAGCGTCGAATATTTGGAAAACTCGATAGCATCTCCGCCACGGACCAATTTCCTTTTTCAGTTAAACGAACGCAAGAGAAATACGTTCTACTTTAATTACCCTATCCCGAAGAAAATCTAGAAGACGTCCCCGTCGCAGCGGGGAATTAAAATAGTCTTCCCGGAATTGGGTAATTCGCTTTAGGACGCACAAAGTTCCCGAAGAGGCCCCCGAGGACAAAAACCGGTCTTCGTTTCGAAATTAGTATTCCCGTTGCGGCAAAACAAGATCAGAAGAGGGCTTGCTCTATCTCGGTGGAAGTTCTAAAATCGAAAACACGGCCACCGTTTCGAAGTCGTAGCGAGCACGTACCGAGTTCGCTGATTCCGTATTCGCATCGCGGAAAAACCGTGGGAATCTGTATCGAAAGTCATCGCCTGTCCGATTATATGGTAGCGTGGTTGCCTTAGCGAGGTCGCGACGTGATTCGTTCGGAAACCGACAGTGCGATTTGCACAGTTTAGACGCATCCACAGGTTGACCGTCGCGCTCTCCGGTGTAGAATTTCTCTTCGCGTTAACGGACAAAGAGATTCATTTAGAACGAAGTTGAAAGGGCGACTTCTGTCGCGAAGTTCCACTTCCGGTGCGCGCAGCGCGAGCAACAATGAAGACGCATTTTTGTGCCGGGAAAGAGAAGAATGATAAACGGATGCGCTTGTTATTATTTTATGGTCGCAGCGAACATTTTCATGATTTGTGTACAAGAAAGTATTCGTGGTTGTTTTAACTGCATTGTCTAATGTTTCCGGCTGCTTTTTCAGGACAATGTTAATTTCATAATGCTTGCAGAATAAGTGGAGCTAAAATTCTGATGTTTGTCACTGGAGTTGGTTTTAACAAACGCTTTAATTACTTGTGCGAAAATGTATGATGAAATAGGGGCTTGAGAAAATGTTGGAGTAAATTGTTTTACGCCTGGGGTATGCAGTATAGTCAGACAATTAGTCGTACAAGTGTAGTACATTAATTACATGCGTACATATATGTAACAATTGGAATAAGTCGATAAATTGCCAGTTACCGAATATATTGATCCGTATAACATGTACAGAATTATTTGCCCATATTCAATAATTAATTGTTACGATATTCCACTGAAAGTACAAAGTTCAAGTATTATGAAATTGTAGCTACTCGGGTGAATGATAGATATTTTCCTCCCAAATTTAATTAATTTAGCTGTTACAGTAATTGCTTGCAAGGGATGGTGAAGCTATTATTCCAAACAATTCATCGATTTACCTCGATGCAACCGCAGTAATAATTTTTCAATAAGAATTCTAAGAGCGAATACTGTTCGTCGTTAATTCTGTCAATTTTAAAAATAATTCTGGCGTTATAAATAATAAGTCGTTAATTCTGTCAATTATAAATCAATATAAAAATCGCTGGAAACTTTGTAACATCCGCACGAAATTAACAATAGAACTGGTCAAAATGACTGGTTTCTGATTTTGTTCATTTACAAAATGTTTTTGTTGGCAATTTTGACACGAACTTCTCCATTGAAGTACATATTGTAGTAAAAATCGTAGAAAGTTTAAATAAATTCATTGTTGTCATTGTTATAAAACAATATATACTAGTCACGTTTAGGGCTAGGTAGTGTAGTGTTAAAAGGGAATCATTGCAACTGCATCCGGTATCACTGAAGCAACCGCAGTCGCCGCGATCCGTTCGAATAAACGATGGTCTCATTAAGTTTGAAGTACGGGAAAAAATGTAATCGTAGCACGGTTCGTTTAACGGTCACGTTTCAACCGGAAAGGACAATCGCCGAGATTCTGGGAACTATAATTACTTCCTGAGACTGTTCCGAATCCTGTCTAATGTATATCTATCCGGAATGCGAACCGTATCACGGTAAACTGGCACCGCAATGTCCCTGCATTTACGATATCCTCCTCAAGGAAATTGAATTCTGAAGAGCTTATCGTTCAAGTCTCCGTGGAGAATTTAGCAATAAAATGGCGATTTCCAATGGAATTGGATACACCCTCTGAAAACAGCAGTGCAGTTTAAGTAAGACGTTGCTACAGCGTAAAAAACACTCGTAAACATTCCGCCCTGACAGATCCAGAAACCTAAGTGATTACTAGAGGACGATAAGCCGAAGTTGTCGGAACGTTTACGCGAAATGGTGGTTGAGAGTTTAGGCAAACGAGTAATCTCAGGACGCTTGTACTTTGCGAGTGGCACGAGTCAACGATTACTCATACATTAAAGTGCGTACTTGGATGTCGATGAAGAAGACAAGTAGCAGAAGTCAATCACTGAGTGGACTAGTTACTAGGCATTTGTACGATAAGTAGAACATATCAGCTATATATAAACACGTAGGATAGATCAACCATGCACAATGCAATTTACATTCGTAAACAAAGCTGGGTATTGTGTACAAATCATGATTAAAGCCAGTAGTATTGGTCAGTTATGCGAGAAGCATATAGTTCAGGTGTTATAGATCAATGACGTTTGATATATCAGGCATTTGAAATTCGAATGAATGATCATATTAGTGTCGAATATAGTAACTTTTTCCATATATGTATTAGAGGACACGGATAAATTAATTTCAAATTAAGAAGCATATATATTAACGTTTGTAGCGTCACTATAATCAAGTGTTTTATTTTGAAAGCTGCACGCACGATTAAAATTAGGACAGACTGTCATTTATTTAGGATCTAGTATCCTACCCTGCATCGTAAAACAGTGTTTTCATTATTTTATGCAGTAGGTATTTTTAAAATATTCAATTACGACAATTATTTACTTCGTTGATTAGAAGATTCGTTGTAACGAAACTGCATTAATAACGTTATCGATTCTGGTTTATACAAACGCTGTCTTTCATCTTACAATGCTCTCAAAGCCATAAATGCACCGAGATTCTCGATCTAGTGATTATTGAATGATAACAGCGAGCAAGTTGGTCTGAATACAGTGGAATTTATAGAGCCCCTCTCAACCGCGATTCGAGTACTGCTCCAAACATAATTCTGTCCTGGAAAAATGTATGCAGAATAGGCAATCACGTTCCTGATGGAAGCAGAGAGCAGTAGGCAAATGTGTTTCAATGCGTGGCTTCATTACCGAGATGAATAATGTGAATATACCAAGGTCCACGTGGCGAGGGCACTTTGGCTCAATGGCTGATCAGTGCTCGATATTTCTACTTGCTGCAAATACCAATGTTAACCCGGTTCTCATTGACGTTACCGGCTGTTTGACCAACAGACACTGTAAATATGGTACTGACAATATAGGCGTGTATCTGCAGCCGATATGCAGCAATTGTGTCGTTTTTGTGTCTTTAGAATGAACTCGCTGGGACATGGAAACCCGTCGAAGAAACGCAGCTACGTGACACCGGTCGATTTTCCAGCAACTTTGAATGCTGCTCATGGAATAATATATTGGACATGTACGATTTCATAAACTGTTGCATCGATGATCGCAAAGAACGTAATTAAAAGAATACATTGAGAAACACAAACGTATTAAAAATGATTACCTTGGGAGATCGTTGTAAATATTTTTTCGCAAGAAATTTAATTATACAGAATTAAAAAATCATTTGTTTCAGTGGATTAAATAATTGATGTTACTATATTAATATTTTCTGTTAAATAATAATCCATTCTAAGTTTTCTTTTTCCTTAAAAAAGAAATTGTTCGGTGAACAAGTTTAGCGCAAGGTAATGATGTAATATCGCCGCAGGTCATCTTAACGTAATCTTTTCGCAGTATGGGATACGATATCAGTTTGATGTGTGCAACGCGTTTAATTAAAAAACCGTTTTCCCTTCTTACGGGCCCCCGTCGGGTTTTGTTCCTTCTCCATCGCGTTTCACGGTTCACGGCTTTTCCGACGTTGAAATGATAGCTGAAGCAGCTCGACCGATGTTCTCATTTAATCTGCACGGAGCTCGTCGGTGTAGCCGGAGTGAAAAGCCTGTGGAACTCCCAGCTATGATAACAAAAACTCGGGCCGCGTGTTAATTAAAATGTGGTAGTAATTTGTTAAATGGTTTAGTTCAATCTCCGGTGAAATTCGCACGCACATGGGAACGGAAGTTCTGCGTGTGCATGTTTTATTTGGGCGCAGGAAGTGTGATTAAATGTCCAATATTCGAAACTGCGTTGGGAGAGCTGCGACAAGAGAGAGAAAGAGAGAGCGAGAGAGAGAGGGGGGGTGGAGGGAGAAGCGTCCCGGGTAATAAATATTTCTGCAGAATTTTAATCATCGAAGCGTACCGTGAATCACAATGGGTTGGCAGTTCGATAGTCCGAATGATCGATATTTGTTTACCTTCGGTTAATTTATTGTTCATTTTCTCGTCTGTCCGCACCAGATTTTCGTAATATAGATGTTATCGTAGACCATTTCGAAATGCGCCGACCTTTCACCTTTTGGAACCCGTTCGTTCATTTTGTGAAGTGAAATCAGTTTGGGATGAGTAAAGTTTAATATATTTAAATACTGATTGAATCAGTGATACCAGCACAATATTGGTCACAAGAATTCTACGCAAGATTGGTTCAATTATACTTCAATTTCTCTGTAATTCCTTCAACAGTTAGTATTGAACATTCAGAATTGACTAAGATGATTATGTGACCCATTATTGATGAAATCAGTAGCATTAGTAATTCTTTAGTCAGACGAGGTATTATACTATAGTCCATGCTTTTTTTCTTCGGCCCTGTGCCTCCTTTTAGTAGGAGAAATTTTAACCATGCAGAAACAAATGAATGTTGACGCAATTTGACCATATTAGTAGTATAGACTCGTTAATAGTCAGACTAAATTATATATCAGACTTCGACCACACTGTTTAGATCATTTACTGATCTCTGATATCCTTTCTGGTCCCATGTAAAAATCGACTAACTCATTCACAGAAGAATATACATTACTAGTCCCTATCAGTAGTATGCATACACTACTAGTCAGACAAATTATACAGAAAATTACACACGCTTCAATCTTAATTCACAGAATGATTTCCGTACATTTGTCTACGCTACGACTTCTTGACAGATTGCAGAAAACTCGAACAAAATACATATTTCACCTAGAGTTCGTTCAATCTTTTTTGTCCCATATAATGAACCCGGTCAATCCGCTCGTTGACTTTCAGTCGCTGCCTAACAGAACTTTTGAAGCCGCGTGATTTACTTGATAAACCATGGGGCCCGCGATGAATAATAGGCTGGTACTGGAGAAAGGGAGAAATTCATCAAGCGGGAAAGTTTACGGTAATTTCCCGAGCTCCCCCACCGTCGGAGGCATTTTTCTCACGGCAGAAATTTTCCATATGGAACATCGGCTCCGTTGTGGTTTCGGCGAAGTATTGCCCGCATTAGAACTTTCCGTCTGGCCTTTAAAGTTTCCACAGCGGATTCTGGGAGGACAAGGCTGCGAGTCCATGCGACGATTTCGACAGTGAAGAAGCGTCGCGTCGGGAATGCTCGATGGGAGCCGTTCATTTGTGGCGCAGCGTTCTCGTCGACGGTAATGACCTGGCTACCTGGGGAATACGTGAACGAAAGTTGTCCTCCGGCATTGGAAAAAGCAAACGTCTCAGAGCCCGACGATGTCGTGCGCGATTAATCACTGCGATCGAACTGTCGAACTCGTTGACTTATACTACTTGCTGGATTCTTCTAATGCTGGACAAAATAATTGACTCAGAGTATGGGGATTCTTAACGGAATTAATGATAACAATTGAGCTGACGAAGTTAGTTAGTATGTACTGGTATACACCCTGCACATTAGAAGAAGCAAACGTCTCAGAAATTGGCGAGCATTCTTCTGAATGATAATTCATCTTGGTCATTGATCTTCCAAACATCAAATCTCCTTTTCACAATCAATCACTTCATCATTTAGTTCGCCATATATCACCCAAATTTGATTCTACGATTTTCGTTCTGATTCATTGTATTATAAAAGTTCGTAGCTCTTCGTAAAATCATTGTTTCCGGGATTTTCTCCATTTCTATAGCATCTTAATTATAACAGCCGTTTAATTCGTGACTAACAATCTCCGCTTTATTCGTACTGCTTTTCTCTACAAAAAGATTCAGCTGCGTGTATCATAATCACGAAGTTTCATGAACTTCGTACAGTTGAAGCGATGCCACGGTCCCTCAGCGGTAAAATTTTCCGCGCCGGCGATTCGTAAGCAACAGCTACCGTCTGATTAAGCGGATCTTCATGCGAGCCGAAGTTTTCAATGCAGGTATGCACGGTACAATGTAATTTTCTGAACGCAGTTTCGCATAAAATGACGATAATTCCGTTCGACAGAATTGGCGGGCTGCTGCAAAGGGACGTCGAAGACCGGCGGAATTAATTGTTCCGAATGCGATAATTAGGAGCAACGAGCGAAAGTATTAACTTCCGAATAAATGACCCTCCGCGAGCTGTTAATACGAGTAGCTCTCTCTCTCTCTCTCCCTCTTTCTCTCTTTCTCTCTCGGTATTGAAGGCGGGAGAGAGTAATTAAAACGAACAGCGCAGCTCGTTCTTGGCACGGCCGGTTTACCTTTTGTTTTCCGCGCCCGTGAAAACCGCGCGCCGCGTTATTCAACGACAGGACACAAAAGTGTCACCGTGAGGAATTAAGTAATATTTCCGTGGCTGCGGCTGGCGTCGATGTCTGCGAACACCGGGTGCAGTCCGAATAGAGCATTCTCGAAGAATTTCGCTGGATAAACCACCGTGATCCATATGGTAGAAATAACAAGTCCGAAGTGTGAGGTGTCTTCTGAAAGTCCTCTTTTTGCTGGTATAGCAATTTCTTGTTGAAATTACAACTTGAAGTTTGATGCAAAAGATCGATGTATTTCTTCTTCGATCGTACGTATTTTTACAATTTTTTATGTTAAATGTTTATCAACTTTAACGAAACTTGTGACGAAAAAAATCAAATGTACCTCCTTGATTTTTAGTATATTATTAAACTTTCTCTTAAGGTCGGTTATTACTGTCGGTTTAATTCGAGATAATAAGAAATCTTTTATTTAATGAAGAATTAAGATTATTTGAAATTTTAATTAAAACTGACTTTTAATTAAACTGTATCTTTTTCATCAATTGACAGATCTGCGTATATTCTTTAAAAAAATATTTGGTCCTATGTCGAAATACAACGCTGAAAGATAACGTTGTATTCATTTCGCTGCCGCTGCATCCTAGGAAATGCACTCCACTAAAAGCCTCGACGGTCGTAATCAGAAATTTCGGTATTAATTAAATGGTCCTTCTTCGAAGCAATTTCCGAAAAATCTACACAATGTCCGACAAGTTTCTGGCGAAATTTTAGTTCTCTTCGGAACGCTAAGTAATTTTCTCAAAGTACAAAGTATACCTGTTTAAAAATTTGCTAGAACTGGTCAAGCACAGACCTCGTGCTCACAGAATCTAAATATGTAACAGACGTTGGGGAAATTTCGTACCCGAATTTACCTTGCAAGGAAAGATCAGTATGCAGAACATTTTCACCATAGAAAATCCCAAGAAATATTTGTCAATGCCATATCTGCTTATCAATTCAATTCGACGTTGTTAATATTTTCGTAAGGATACTCTTTTCATGAAAACCGTCAGCAAACTTTTTGAGCTACGTTCTGAATTACTCTTCCCTTTTTCAGTGACGAATTTCGTTGAAACGTCTGAAGGCTGCTTGAGTAACAGTCAGGCTGAGTAGAAAGCTTTTTTACGGTCGTTACGGTAGAAATGCGTACTGTTCTGCTTTTTTGTATAAAAGTAAACTAAATTTAAAGAATAAAATGAGAGCGTTTGGGTCACAGCGGTATTTTAATGAAAGCGGCACGTTAATGATCATTCGGGACAAAATACGTAGAAGCACACGGTAAAGACCCATGAATATAGAAACGAGGTTACATGTTAGAGTGCTTTCTACGTTTCCCGCGGTGTGTCCCACAATACTGCATAAAAGACTTAGGTCACGTTGAATTGATCGGAACCAAATTCGTGGATGCCTTCAATAGAAACCGATACATAAAAATGTTAATAAAAATAAAAGACTTACGAAACATCTACGAGATAAATGTTTGCTTTTTAAATTATTACATTATTGACTGTTCAAGGGCAATTCTTTCGCTTTTCGGAATTAGTTAAAACAGTAAAAGTTGAATATCTCTTCAAACTTAGTCAATCTATTTAAAAGTACAGATCCTGCACTTCCGAATGATTGCCGAACGATATCGGTACGATCATTTTTATTGAAGTTACGAGCCCGTGAATTTGGCTCATATGCGAGTCATTCGACGCGATTTTAAATTCGATATTTTCATCCTTAAATCGCAACGTGTACAACGTTGCTACACCGCGTTACATCGCAGATCCATCAGCTTCGGCAACGGTATCCGCCCCAGAGCTAATATACTTTGTGACGACTCATCGCTCAAACCAGCATTCCTATCCACGCTACCAGCATGCCTTCCAGAATTAGTATACGCCTGAATATCCCGTCAATCATAATCCTGGGCGACCCCAGCTAAGCAAGACGAATGCAAACAGATGCACGTACCTTTGATGAAGTCCACAGCCATCTCCAACCCGTAGGTGTCCTTGTCGCAGTCATCGAGAATGTGTGCACCGATTTTCACGCCAGGCACGAAGTCTTGGTCGTTCAACCAGTCCAGGGTGTACAGCATAGCTTCCAAAGCTTGCACACCACCTTGCGGCATCACAGGGCCACAGGTGATGGAGTCTTCTCTCTCGTGCACCATCATCAGACCACCTAATACGAGATCACCCTCCACAACCGCGCTGTGTTTCACCGGCCAATTTCGGCGTTCCAGGTCGTGCGACGAAGCGTTATCGGATCCCGCTAGCTCCTCGTCCAGGCTCAAACGAACGTCGTCCTCGTTTTCCAAGCTGGCAACTGTGGAGTCAAGCTCCGTCGAGCGATCCAGGTCCTCGCTGCTCAAAGACGCCAGCGAGACTTCTTGATCCTGGCTGCTGTCTGTCCATGACACTGGGCCAGATTCCTTGCTCGTCGAAGTCACCGGTTCATAGATCCCGCTCGGAGCAATCGATCGATCTCCTATAGAGTTCGACGTAGTTGATATTGAGATGCCAGCGGGACTGATCTTGGAGGATGCAACAGCTGAAAGGATGTCAGTGGTGTTCGGCGAAGCTGTTGAACTCGGTCCGACATTTTTTGAGGACTTCGATCTCTTCTCTTTTCGGAGTCCTTGCATTCTAGGATTGTTTGAGACCTGTTCGTCATCAGGCATCGATCCTCTGTTTTGATACAAAGATCCCTCGGATGCAATTACCGTGGCGGCTTGTCGTTCATTAACTTCGTCGTCAAAACCAGGCCGATAATCCGGCTCTAACGAGGTCGATTCGGCTTCTTTTGCTACGGTTTTTAAAGACTCGAGGGAGTTTCCGAGATGTTGGCCGTCTGCCGAGGTCACTGGGTCGTCGATCCACGAAGTCACTGGTTCGTAGATTTCACTCCTAATGGCTGATTGATCTTCTGTAGTTCCCGACGTAGTTGGTCTGGGGATGACATCGGAACTAATCTTGGAGGATGCATCAGCTGATAAGGAGTCCGTGCTATTCGGTAAAGTTGCGGGACTCGGTTCGAAATTTTTTGAAGACTTCGATCTCTTTTCCTTTCGGAGTCCTCCGGTCCTGAGAAGATTAGCGACCGGCTCGTCATCAGGCATCGATTCTCTGTTTTGATTCAAAGACCCGGGCCCTTCGGAAACAATTACCAAGCCGTCAACCCGCCGCTCATTAACTTCCTCGTCGAAACCTCGCCGATAATTCGGCTCTAACGAGATCGATTCGACTTTTGCTCCTTTTGCTACGGTTTTCGAGGACCCGAGCGACGCTCTCGAGACGGTCTCGTTAGCCTCGGGATTAATTATGGCCTCTGTAGACTGGTACTCCGGATTTTCGGAGTTGTTCGAATTCCTCGGATATCCTTTCGCTGGCTTTCGCCGCGCCAATCGATCGCCGGCTGTTTCGTCGTTCTTCACAGGGATCCGGCTCTCTCTTTCCACGTCGGCAGTGTTCATATCGCTCTTCGAGTACGCGGAATTTCGCCCGATCGCCCGGCTGCCATGATCGGAATCCGTGGGAGCGTTCCCAGACTCCTTTGTTGCGTCCTTCGACGTCGATCTTTTCATCGATGATGCCACCGCGGGTTCCTTTTTAGCCTTCTTATCGGCCTGCTCCCGTTCCTCTCGAGCTTCTTTATCTGCTGCATCGTTATTTTTATTAGCCGTATCGTTGGTCGAGCGAGAGGAGGCGTTTTTTGTTCGCGGGACTCGATTATCCTTTGGATCGACGGTTCCGGAGATCGATTCTTTGTTAATCGAAACCGTGCGGCGAGCCGAACTTTCGTTTACGGTCTCGTTCTGCTGGTATTTAGGCGATTGTGGTGGTCTGATTGATTCGACGACTGTTTCTTCAGCGAGAGTTGATAAATTTGCTGGACTGCTGTTTGATGTACTTTGGTTTGGTTCGGTGATGCTGGTTTCGTGCGCGTATGTGCGATTGATTCGACGAGCTGATTGCTCGGCGTTAGGGCTGTCTCGTTTGTTGTGATTAGTTGGATGAACTAGTCCATTGTTCGATACAGTCCGGGTACTCTTGTCAATGTTACTCTGTATATTCGATTGTATATTATTTGCACGATTCCGCTCGAAGTGTAATTTTTCAGCTAAAACATCTGTTTCTTTACTGTGGTTCAACGAGTAAATAGGTTCACTGTTCCATGCACTTTGATTATCCTTGTCGCTATTATTTTGATTGCTCGAGTCTTGATTGTGGTTCGTTGAATGTACAGATCCTATATCCGATACACTTTGACTCGTCTTCTGAATATCACTTTTCAGACCAAGATGTATACTATCCTTGCGATTGTTCTCATCGTGTAAATCTTCAACACCGTTCTCTCCATTGTCAGCTATTAAATCAACGAGTCCTTCATTTGACAGACTCTGTCTATTCCCGTCAATGTTGCCTCGTCCACCAACGTCGTTTTCACTTCGTCCACTAAACTCCCCATCGTCCCCACGATTCCTCCTATAATCGAACTTCCGTGCTAGCTCACCATCTTCCTTGTCACTCATTGAAAAACCTGGTCCACCGTTTGACACACTATAACGACCCCTCGCACCGTCACTTTTCCCACTCAATTGCCCATCATCCGCATGAGCACGCCCATAATCCTCACTAAATTGTCCCTCGCTGAATCGTCCTTCACTAAATCGTTCCTCAGCATTCTTCCGATCGCCATGATCCTCCCTATTTATATCATAACTCCCGGAATCGGTAGCCCTAGCCATCTGGCCATTACCCTTATCACCCCAGGCCCGTTCGTTAAACTTTAGATCGTCCGACCCATCAGTCGGCACGTAATCATTCCTTTGATTCTCACCGGAACACCCTTCGCCCCGCCACGCTTCCTCTCGTCGATCTCCTCGATCCTCATTGGCAGTATAATTGGATCTATCTGTTCCCGGCTCTCGATTATCCTTATCACGGTCGTTCGGTCCACTCAACTTCACATTTTTCTCCGCGCAATCTATCCTGCCAAAGTCCCCATTACCAGCAGCCACGGTCGCAACCCTCAAATCCTCGTTAGCAGCTCGCCGCGTATCTGATCGATCCTCTGGATCAGCAGCTGGCACGATTAACGCCGCGTTCTGGAGCTGCATGTCCTTTAAACTCACCGTCGAGTTGATCGGAGTTCTCGCTGTCGTCGTGGACGGGGCAAGAAACTCGTTAGCAACATCTAAACCGCGGAATCCTTTGCCAGGCAGATCGGCCACATCGAATTCCTCGTTTTTCCAGGTGGCTGAAGGACGATCGGAAGCGACGCGGGAGCCAGGGATGGTTCCAGGATCACCCGGGATAGATGTCGTCGAACAAGGTCCGCCATTGTCTTCCCGAACCTCACTGTTTATCGTCGATCTTTGTTTCGGCGTGACGGTAGACACCGATGCTCGTTCCGCCACAGACGCCGCGGATTTACAAGACGTTCCCGGCTCTTCCCGCTCGGAAATATCCTCTTCGTCTTCTCGTCTCTCGGGACTGCGGTTCGTGGATCCCGGCTCAAACGGCGACCGAGATTCCGCAGGGTTTATTCCGGTTTCGTGGGGATCCGCGGTCGAGCCACTTTGTTGCGACGAGGTCTCCGCATTCCTGCGATCCCGACGTTTGCCGGCTAGCAGACTGTAGAGAGATCTGTCGTCTCTGGTTCTCGGTCTCCAAAGATACAATAGTCGAGGCTGGTTCGCGATTTTCGGATTCGCTGGAGGATTTACGAGATGATTCGAGCGCGATTCGATTGCGGAAGCTGAAAACCGTGGATGATCAGGAAGCTGTTCCGATGCTCCAGTGGATTCTTTCGAGGACGCTGTCAATTGTCGGAGTGGTTTAACTACGAAGTTCTGCTCTTTGGAGTTCTCGCTGGGGCCTCTAAAATTTAAGAAGTGCTGTTGATAATTAACGTCTACCTTCTTGTCCGTCATTTTTGCATCTTTTTCGTCTTCTGTTAAGACCTGCGACTGCTCCTTCAGCTTCTGATCTTCCTCCTCAACAGCGACCAAAAAGTCCGAAAACTGCGGTTGATTTTTCGCAGCATTATTGTTGGGTTCCTGAAACGTTTTAGCCTCTGCTTTGGCAGATCCTCGCAATTCTACGTCCCCATGCTGTCTATTGACTTGCTCATCTGCTGACACTCTTCCCGAAGAGTATGAAAAGTGCTGTTGCCGATCAAGTATCTTGTTGGTTTGTGTAAACGTAACTCCATTTTGATTGGAACCCGAAATGTCGGAACCCTGTCCATCAACTTTTAGCTTTTTCCTAGACTTCGAAAATACCCGAGCTTCTTTTTTCTTCGATCGAAAAATGTCTGACACTTGCTGATCAATGTTTAGCCTCTTCGTAGACTTCGCAATCACATGAGTCTCCTTATTCAATAATCTGAAAACTTCTGAACCGTGCTGATCGACATCTGGCTTCTTCCTAGACTCTGAAAAGACATCGTTTTCTTCCTTCTTCAACCCCAGAGAATCCGGATTCTCCTCGAGAACAACCTTCTTTCTAGACTGTGCATACATCAGATCGCTATCTTTTCTCAAACTATCCTCCCCATGCTGCTCACCCAGCTCCCTTCTAATCCCCTCAACACCTCCACGAACAGAACCCCTAGTCTCCCCCCAAGCGGTCTGAATCACTTCACTACCTATCGACACATGTCTCCCAAACTGATCCTCATTGCCTATTGCATATCCACTACCAAAGTCTCCCCCAGATCGTCCCCTGACCCCAGGGCCTTCGAAACCAATATCGACACCATCGAAAATGTTTCCAGCATCCGGATCGGGAGGTTCGCCGTCTCCTGGTGAATTTTCGAAACTGGTTCTCGTTTCGCCATCACCTCGGGACTTCGCCACGGTGTCATCATCGTGGGAACTGCTCTCTACGTGACCGTAATACGTACGACCCTGATGCGCCAGACTACCACGGAATCCTTGTCCATCCCTCCCCCTGATGTGGATCCCTCTTCTTCCTTTGGGGATCGCTGACGTTTCCCTTACGGTCTCACGATCTTTGTGTATCACATCGTCGATCGTCCCAGGCGATATGTTCACCTTCTCGCGATAGATCCAGGATAGACGTCGTTTCTCCGAAACTTGCGACGTGCCGACCGGTTCCTGGGTCTTATCGAGGCTAGCTAGCGATCTGTTCGCCGTCTGTGATGGATCCTGTAACGCCTGGGAGCCGATCGATTCTGTGGAATCCTCTTTGGAGCTGGCGTCGACAGACTTTTTAGCTTCTCCGTGTGACCCTGCATTTTCTGGAATCTCGTTGACGTGGTCGACCAGATTCGCGTGTCCGGTAGTGCTCTGCCAGGTTATGTCAGGGCTACTGCTGGTTATCCAACCGGCCTGATGATCGCTTTTACTTAGAGGATTAGGCTCGTTGCTTCTTGATGGGTACGACACAGGTCCAACGGCTGTTTCGTCGCGGTATATTGCGTCTGTTTCGTCGATGGCACTGATGCTGTGTAACGAGCCTCGATTAGCATGATACGCTGACTTGCTGTGGTCTATCTTGCTGCCATAAACGACCGGCACTCGCTCCCGAGCCGAACCGTGACGCAGAATCGGCAGCGCCGTCGAAACGGCCAGGACGGCCAGCCAACAGTTGTTCCGACGCATCACCTTTCTCCCCTGGCGGTCATGTCTCGATCCTGCAACAGGGACAATTAATAGACGATTAGAACTGAGAGGCATCCGCGATGACGGTATTATGGACTTGGAACAGACGAGGTTACGCGGACGGCTGGCAATGAGCGAGGTCAATGTGCTGGAAGAGGAATTGAAACGGGAACGCCGGTTTTCGGGCTGGATGGGGCGGATGTTAATCCAACTTTATTTTCTGTGAATCGAATTCACGAAAGCTCCTTTGTAGCAGAAAGTTTGATTTCTGGTTCGTAATTGCGATTGCTGAACGGCAGTTGCTTCTCGAAGTTATTATGGCGCTCTGAAAGGCTTAGGCTGCTTGTTAATATTCGTGATTCAACTTTGAGTCGAATTGATTTATGGGGTACTGTGATTATCGTTGATTAATGACTATGGGTGTTTGTACGAAGCTTTTATGTAATAATAGTTACATAATTGATGGAAAGAAGTGAAAATAATTGATGTAGCTAGAAATTGGCGAATGTAACAACATTCAGATAACATGAATTAACAAGGAATTAAGTACTTTTGACACTTTGCAGTCGGAATCATTTTAACCTTGAAATCCGAAATAGTTTTTCTGACGTAGTTCCATTTTGTATAACGTATCACATTCCATACATATGGAATTGAATTTTGTGACTTATGAAACAAATATGCCTCTAACAGTTCTTTCTTAAATATAAACAAATTTTAAATGCTCAATTTGATTTGAAACATGATATAACAATTTTGAATGGTGCCAAAGGGTTAAATAGGTGAATTTATTGTGATGTATGCAGTTAGTTTTAAAAATTCTGATTTATAATTGATTATGAAGGAGAAACAATGGAAGAAGATATAAAAAGATATTAAATATAGTGTGTTATAGTCGGTTAAATGACGCTTCATAGCTAGACAAGTACATATGGGATCTTTAAAATATTGATCTAGACTTTCACTGAAATATTGATTTCGACTTTTATTCAAATAGTGATTCCAACATTTATTAAAGGACTAGACATCTATTATATTAAAATATTGATTTCGACTTCTATTAAAATAATGATTCCAACTATTAAAAGACTGATTTAGACTTTTACTAAAATATTGATTCCGACGTTTATTAAAATATTCATTTGGACGTTTCTTATAATATCGATTTGGATTTTTATTAAAATATTGGCATGGACTTTTATGAAAAGATTAATTTGGTCTTTTAATAAAACAATGATACCGACTCTTCTTGAAATATTGATTTCTACTTTTATTAAAACGTACGCATGGATTTTTATTAAAACATTGGCATGACCTTTTACTAAACGATTGATTCGGTTTTTACAGAAACATTGATTCAGACTTTCATTAAAATACTGAGTTGTACTTTTATTAAAATATCAATTTGGATCTTTTTTTGTACGCAAGCGAACTTTCCACTTATAAATAAAGAAGTGGTTTCGCTTTTGAGCCTCTGTTGTTACAACGTTATCGCTTCAACATTCAGCTGGCGTTTGAATCCGAAAGCAGCGCTTATGGATTCTGAGTACTGAGAACATACTAAAAAATTTACACACCATTTTGAAAAAGAGCGATTTTTAACTCCGACGGTTCTTCTCGCCCAAAGTACTTAAAGCATACATTTTTTATCA
>CM052165.1:1818043-1838295 GCA_028455555.1 Augochlorella aurata
GTAGCCGGCTGTAGAACAATTCCAGCGCATGTTTACGCTCTAGGAAATCAAAGCGAATTGGTTCACGGATGACTGTGCTGCTCCGGCTCGGCGAAGTTAATGATTCGATCAATTGAACCGATCTTCGAGTTAAAGATTGAATGGGGACTCGTCTACAGGGAGGAAGTCAATCAACGCGGCTTATCCTGACGAACGAACGACAGCGGTCGAGCATCTTCCGCGAATGGAAGCGTAATTTGGCAGCCGGCCAACCAATCCGAAGACTCACACTGTCACAGGGCCGGCCGCTTGAATAACGAGACATTTCGTCGTTCATCTTTGCCACGGGATGCCTAATGGCAATATTCCAAGCCTAACCGAGGACCCGATGGACAGCCGCGGTTACATCGCGCGCCGTCAATGGCCGCTTTAACAATTCCTGTTTAATGGATAAGCAATTTCGCAGTCCGCAGCCCTGTGGACATTCGCGGTGAAATATTCTCCTCGATCTTGAGCGATTAATCACGTCGGCGGTGTTCTGATCACCGTGTATGGAATCTCGGCTGTCGTTAATTGAAAATTCACTGCGGAAGAATGCCGTGGAAAACGTCGTACGTGGCTTCGTTTGATCGAGATTGTCACGTTCGTGTCGTAACCGTGTAAATGTGCTACGTATGCCTTCGACAGGGATAAGTCACGCATGATCGCGATGATTTATTTGTTTGAGCGTTGAAGCGTGGAACTTTTCGGTGCAAATAGGCTTGCGAAATTCGGCGAGGAAGTTGAGACTGTTCTTAATGATCTTTACGAATGATCATCTCTGATTCGCGAAATGTATAATTTCTATACGTGCATTTTGTAGCACACAATTTTTACCGAACAATTGACCAACTTTGAACCACCGTAGCTTCGTCAGAGAAGATCATAGGGAAGCCTACCTGCGCTCAATTTGAAGCCTGAAGTTTTTACTTTAACAGGAGTTAACTTTCTTCTCAACATTTGTTCGTGGAAAAGAGAGGTCGAAACTAAAGTCCCTCTCCTAGACTTCGAAAATATCGTGTAATTCAAGTGTAATTATACTTTTCATTCAACCCTCGAAAAAGACAGTACAAGAAAATCTTATAACAATTTTTCGAAAGACGTCGCATAGAGGAGACTTTCATCTGGAACGTAATCAAAGCATCAAGTTGCAACGAAATTTGTTGGACCGTGTATACTCGTTAGAATTTACAAAACGTAACGAGGAGTCTCTTCAGTCTTCGTCGGTCTGTTCTATGACAAAAAGATTTTCAGAAAAATGAAGATTAAGGATGCAAAAGTACAGGCAGGAAGCTGCAAAATGTATTACACTAGACGTACGTACGGTTTTCTTTTACCTAGGTACAGCGGTTAGTCTTTTAATTATTTTGTTCTATTTATTTTCTAATAAAAACATTTAGCACGACTTGTTCGATAATATACTTAAAGCTTAAAAAGACGATCAATAATTATTCGCATTACTATTCAAATAATTTTACAATCTCTATTCGAACAATTTATTCGAACAAAGAATTAAGAATTATTCGAACAAATTGTTCGAATAAAGAATTAAGAATTATTCGAACAATTTATTCGGATAAAGAATTAAAAATTATTCGAACAAATATAATAATTTTGAAATCTCTATTCGAACAAAAAGTGAAGAATTATTGGAATAAATAGATAGAATAATTTTACAATTTCTATTCCAACAATTTATTCGAATAGATAGTGAATTTAATTTAATAATAAATAGAATAATTTCTTATGAATAATTCCTATCCGAATAAAACATGTGTCTGAAAAGAATTCATTCAAACAATACGGATAATGGCAAACTCTGTCAGAAACCAGCCCCCCATTTTTAGAGCTTATCTTCGTCGCTGTCAGCCCCGTCGACAAAGGCGAGTGTCGTCACTCATTGTCACCAGTTTTCAGGACTCCGCAGCTCCGTTGTCTCCGGGGATCAAGGCATGCTCTTTCACCGGGTAAATGTTATCGTAACCGAAAACCGCGAAACATGTCAAACGCCCGATGTTTCGTTATCGAGGCGGCGATCACCACTGTTTTCGGTAGTTTGGTCGTCTTGTTAGCCTGCCGTGAGTGGTTATCGGTTAATGGACCATAGTTAGCAGGTGACATACACACGGATTCCGTGGCGCACATGGGACAACAGATTGATAACACCGTACGTGTAGTAAGTACCTCTCGCCATCTGTTTTGGGTTCTGCTCGCTGCAAATGATTTGGTCTCGGCGCTGATTACACCTTTAATTTCTGCTCTAATCACGGTCCTAACTGCCGCTCTAATCATGATTCTAACTGCTGCTCTAATTTCAGTCGCGGCTGCAGCTCTACTTCCACGGTTTAACTACATATACGAATTGCTTTTTTAGTCCGACTCTCGATTATGGCTTCGATAATTTAATGCCGTGATTTCGATTTTGATCAAGCCCAAGTTTATATTCGATTTCAGCGCGGTTTTTGGCATTGCTTTCAGTTCCAGCTCTAGTTTCAATGTCGAGTTTAGTTTCTGGTTTGGACTTCGGTTTGATCTGCGGTGTTAGCTCGGTTTAGCTTTAGTTTGAATTTTTGTTCCAGCTTCTGACAGATGTCGTGCAGTATAATTGCATGCATTTAATTTTAACGGAAACGATGAACATTTCGTGTATTTATGGCGGAAATAAGTAGGCGTAATTTAAAGTAGTATCGAAATTGAAATGATTGAAGGATTTCTATACATCATTCTCAACTCGTTAAACTTGTTCAAGAATTATGGCAATCCCTAAGTGATTTCTCGCAACAGATGCAGACCATTTTCATTTTGCATAAAAATCTGAAATGAAACAGCATTTGTAATTTTTGCTTTCGTTTCAATTTTCATATCTAATGATATCGGTTTTCACTTGCAAGTGAAATGGAACCTGTAATTTTGCTCCTAATTTCAGTTCGGACTTCGAAATGAAATCTATAATACTAGTTCCAATTTCACACCTGCAATTTTCGTTTTATTCGCGGCCCGAATGCTCATTAATTTCAGTTCCCGGATATAATTTTACCTGCAAGTCGGACGTGAATCGCGGTTTCTGAATAATTTTAGATGCAGAGTTAATTGCGGTCTCGTTTTTAGGTCATCGGCTATAAACCATTCCGCGTCTGCGGTTGTTTAGTTTAATAGACAGTCGTAACGAACATCCATTAAGAGTCATACGAAGTAATTCGATGTTTCGGATGATCGTGGTGGATGATGTACGTGGAATTGGCTCATTGCGGTTTAATGAAATCATGCTTCATGCCCGTAATGAATCACTGTATCGTGGAAGCGGCGATTGGTAATAAATAGTAGAACGAGAATCGACGCTGTATCAAAGATCAGTATCAATAAGAGACGTATACTATTCGAAAAAACATTTACGTCATCTCAATTAAACCACAAATTATTACTCAACTGCAGGAGATAATTTAAAAAAAAATCCCTTTACTTAGGGCATATGTACTTCATTGTTTCAATAACTATCCCTAATTTTAGCAAGTTCATTTCACCGTAATTCGGATATCTGAAAATATTAGAAATGATTCTCAAGTTTTCAATGGAAATTAATTATTAAGTATTCTGTAGGAGATTTCTCCTGATTTTTAGATTTAACTGCAAAAATAATCAAGGTTATAAATCTAGCAAACTAGTCGGCATAACATCTGAAAAGTAATGAAGCCATTTGTTTCAATTTTTGAAAACACATTCCTTTTCAAAAGGTATCAACATATATTCTACGGTAATATACAATAATTTTACCTGAGCCTGTCACAGATGATTTTTACATATTTCAGTTGCTGTAGCTTGACCGCGCACAACCCATTTCAATGAACGCATTAAATTTTCGTTATAGCCTCAGATAAAAAGATTGAAAAACATAAGTTTTTTATTTTTTCTGACATTTCAAATAATAGCGAAATTAAAAAGAAAGTAATACAATCATTGTCTAGTAGACTAGGTGATATTTGGTGCAGTTTGAACAAAGTTATAGCGTTTTGCGGCCTAAGTATATGACTGCCACTTATAATGTCACCGTCGTTAAAAAAAAGGCGCGCATAAAAATCAAAGAAGACCGATGAAAAGCGTTTAATAAAATCTCTACGTATACTGTCTGTGCCGAGCGAAACAAATTAGATCCCGAATGCGGGACGGTTCTATGCATTCTAATGCACGAACGTTGCTCTCTACGGCAGCATTTAACCTCGGAGAGGCTCGTAGATGTTACTCGCACAGTTTCACGACGTCCTCGAGCAAACTCTCTTCAATGGCAGATCTTTATTCAACCGCGATCGCCTGTTGAAAGAAGCCACTGAGGGAGCTCGCCCAATTTCCATGGAAATATGGGACGCAATATTTCCGCGTAATTCCGACAGCTCGCAATCCCGAATGCGTTGCGTTCAGATAGCGGTCGCGGGCCGAAAGAGTCTGTGAAATGCAGTTCCGTCGCGGCATACTGCGCTCTCGATGCCGCGAAGATGGAACAAAGCGGATCCTTAATGACACGCGAGCTTGAAACCGATGGCAGTCGTCGGGACGCGATATCGCCGGAAATAATTAAGCCGAACGCCGTTCTGAACACGGTTTACGACGGAAATTGCGAACTGGGCGCAGAAATTGACGCGTTCCGACCGTGAGACAATAAATAATTCGGCTGCGGCATCTTGATGTTGACTTTTCGTCGTTTTGGAAACTCATTTCGTAATCTTGATTTCTTCTGATGGTTAGACTTAGCCTCCAACGCCATTTAAAACCGAAAAATTTATTATATAGAATTTCTATTTATTATTAAAATAGAATCAAATTTATATTATTATAATATTTGTTATTATCGATGATTACGAGACAATAGCTGAACAAAATTTGGGGGGAGGGGATGACACAAAAGTACGAAAATTGTATTTTTGAACGATGAAATATTTCTCGATGCTTCAAATGTTTGTTTTCAAATATTGTAAAAATCTATTATATAAAAATTACGTCACGATATTTACAAAACGAAACACATTCTACCTGCACAAAGCATATATGCATGAAATCTACGGTCTAATATTAGCATACATGTAAAACTAATAGCTCGAATGAACATCGACAGATCACAATAATTTGCTTAACAATTTGTTGAATAATTTTTTTGTCTTAAACAACGCTGCAAGAAGATTGACCGCGAAAAGCAGAGAACTTTCACTCTTTAACTTTCCCATAAGCCTATTTCCATGAGATACCGTTATCGCGTCTCGAAAAACGAAATGCACAGGGTGTCCGATAAATCTGGAACGAAACAAAATTCCGTAAAGCAAACGGTGCGCGAAGCGTAATGATTAACGTTTCCCGTCTAGTGTTTGACAGCAATTTTTCGACAGCTGGTTCGCCGCTGAGAAAAAAGCGGGAAAGCCGACGAAAAGCCTTGAAACAATTGCGCTGAGCTCGCCGAATTACAGACCGCCGTGATTCCCGGCGCGCCTATTCTCTCGCGGCGGAACAATGAAGGCGTTTTTCACGTTGCATTCCGATTCAGGGAGTGAAATATTGTTGCGATTTTCCGTCATTGAGGTACCCGGCGCAGGGGTCAGTTTTTCCTAGTGTTATGGATTTCAAACAGCGCCGCGGCGCGGCGCGATGCGACCGGCCTTATTCACGAGCGATTTCGCAGCGGTGCCATGGCTTTCATTCGGCGGATAGGCAGGTAGAATGGACCTTTAATCTCTGCCGAACAAACGGCTGTCGCCCTTCTGCGCCGAAAACAATGTATCGTTACGACTATTCGCGATCAACCGCGCACTCCGGCTCCCGTTCGCGATTCGCTGGAAAATAAAAAACAAACCGGGTCGAGGTGCTTGTGTCCAGAAGATTCCCCAGCAATTTTTCCGCCTCGTTCCCGCTTGCATCGCGCTTTTCGACGTCAGGAAGATGATCGATGAGCCTTGATACGATATCGCCGGACATATTTTTATTGGATGCTCGTAGCTGCGTGATACGAGATTGATAGCGGGATTTTCGAGCGCCGCGAACTTTCGCCGTCGAAAATTCGTACATCGGTTCCACGGAATTTTCGCGAATCACCTATCTGGTTTTGGAACAACGTGTCGCGACATCCTGCACGGAGACGCGAAACTTCTTTGCCGTGGAAATTTTTAAAGAAGCTCTGCACGTGTCGCTTTTTCGATGCGGGTTCGATGAAAAATTACTTTGTCGCTGGTGCGATGTTCTCTGCGATTAGAGTGTCTGACCTTTGCACGTTGTTTTTACTCGGTGGTTTTGAAGCATTTGGGCAAAGCGCATATTTTAACGACACGGTATATATTTCATATTTAAATGTAGTAGCATATTTTATCCAAATAGAAAGGAATAATATCTTTAAAATTAATCTCGATGTAATTTTAAAGATATTTTCACACTCTTTAATTGATTATTATCTTATTGCAGAAAGGAAGCGCTTCAGAACGTTTTTCGAATTAGAGATATCGTCTCAGAAAGTAGAAACAGCACACAATCGTCAGTGATATCGCAATGTAGTAACATTGGAGAATAGTATGTATATGAAAGATGTAATTACAGAATGGAGAAGAAACTTCCTAGCATGAGTATCCTTTTGGAAAACACGTACATCGGAATAAGTGGAAACAGTCTGCAATGGTCAGACACGCGTCTCGTCTCTGAAACTCGGATAAAAATTATTTCTATTTAAAGAAATATTTCAGTTTGGAGAACATGTTTTCCGCTGTCACTAATTTTTAGAACAAGTAGAAACAGTGTGCATTAGTCGAACATACTTCTCTCGTCTACAATAATTATTTTCTGAACGAAAATAATACTTTTCTACGAAAATTATTTTCGGAACGCCCTCGTGTTATCCGAGAATTGTACCTACACCAAAGTTATAACTACGAATTGTAAAACAGGCTTCCCGTTGTCAGTAACTTCCAAAATAAGTGGAAACAGTGTACAAGTCAGACACGCGTCTCTTCACAAATCCTAGCATAATTTTGAATTGCAAAGCCTCGTGTTATCTGTGCCCATTAATCTTTAGAGTAAATAGGAGTGACGAACAATGGTAAGACACGTTTCTGACGCGCAACGATGGGGAAATGCAGCTTATGCGAGTGGGATCGCAGATTTCCGGAAGGATTGGCGGAGCCGTCGGGATTACAGGTGAGATTCCGGTAAACTGACGAGAAACATTATAATTTATCCGGTGTTTCCGGTGTCGCGCGAGCCTTGGCTTCATCGTCGCCGGCGTTAAGATTTCGCCCCTCCGTGCCTAGCGTTGATTAAAAATCTCCGGCGTATTCGAGAGAATTTCAAGTCGGAAGCACTCTGTATTCGAGGAGGATAGTATTCACGCGCTCCTCACCGTCTCCTCGGTGTCCTCATGCATACCTACACGTCCACCGGAGAGAATTGGAGAAGTCCTCCTGCCATTTTTTATTTCGCCTTGGAGCTTCTGCCGCGTAGAATGCGAAAGACGCTGAATTTGCAACCGTGAGAAACGCGTTTCTGAACAACGTCGGATTTCAAGCTTTCTCTTTTCCCGCTCGCTTTCTCCTCTTCTCTATCTCCTTTGTTCTCCCACCAGCACCCAGCTACATCGTGGCTATAATTTTCAAGCGAAAATTATTCTGCTGCATCAGTGGAACAAAGGAAACTGTAATAAGAAAAATAAAGCCCTCCCCCCAACCTCCTCCTGAAAGACAAAACCACGATCCCGCGACCATGTGCTACTTTGTCGGAGGAAATAATCCAAAGTTTAATGAAATTAGTTCTTCGCTAAAGGGTTGATATATTTAATTCAACTCCGAGATATAATTAACCGATAAAGGGGTGGAACTTTGATTATTCCATACCGAATGCTGCCTGCTTTTAATTAAGTATGGTATGTGCGCTATGCCTGCTTGCTTCGAGAGCACATGCTGCAAATGCTTTGTTGCATATTCATTCATATGTCCCTGGTAACATTAGTTCTGCTTACTCCTGCATTAATAAATGAATTATTATTGGTTCTATGGAACACCGAGGAAGCTTCCGTAGTATGATTAAACGAATACTGAATTAATAACGAGTTGAAAAGGAACATTGGAAGGTATGATTTAGGATTTTTAAGCGATACGATATAATGTCGATCGAGTTTCTGCAGCACTGTGTACTGGAAAAACGTAAAACGTTCCTTAAGCGAGAAAAATAATAATGATTCTGTTATAGTAATGGAACAGCACTTTAATTGCAGTTAAAGGAAAACGTTTTAATTATAACTAGATTGCGGCGCTTCGCGCGTTTATAGAATGCTCCTGAATAAAGTCTAGCGAAACGAAATTTAACTTTATTTCAGAATACGATTAATATTCCACGATATTTATTCCATTATAGCGCAATAAACTTTTGTATTTTCAATATCAGTTTTGTCAGATTACATTTGACGTATTCAGTATAATAGATGGTATGTAAATTTTGATCTATTCAATAAATAACGTGAGTATAAATTTCATTCATCGAATCAAACGTGTTCAACGTGTCGAACAAAACTTATTGTCTTGAATACAACACTAGGTTTACGGAACACTAATTTTTTAATTTACGATCATTCAGATTGTATAATAAAATAGATTTATAAGCTATTTATTCGATATGTGTGTTACTTGCGAAAAATGTTACAGTAAAGTTCGTGAAAAATCAGAATAAATGTTTTATTGTTACTTTTATAAATTATTATAAAACTTTCAGTGCACCGTAAATCTAGCTTTAAAGTCAAATCCGGTCGAAAAGTTATTTTTTACCTAAAAATTCCTAGTCGATCAGTGTCGCGTACGTAGAGAAAGAGAAGAATTACCGCCTGAGGAAAAATCCTATTTTTATAAATCGAGCTGACCAAAAACTGTATCTGTCACGAAAATCCCTCGTTCATCGATCCGTGTGCGATCGTATATCGCGTGTTCGTCATATCGAAATAACGATACAATTATCCGTCGTCGGTGAAAATCCTGGAACACTACCCGACCACAAATTCCAGCGGAAATTCTCGAAAAATCGTTCGCGGATGAACGTGTCGAGAAGATCGCTAAAAGCCAGAATTTAAAATGATGCCAACAATTACCATGTAAAAGGAGGATCCACGGGTGGCCTTTAAAAAGCAGGCGTTGTCATTTGGAATGCGGGCAACGCGGTCGAGCTTTCCACGACCGGTTAGCTACGGCAGAAGATAATCCACTTCACCCTTCCATTTTTCAGCGGATCCTCTCTCCGCCCTCGGTTCGGGCCCGGTTCGGGCCGGCCTGGCAGCGGCGCAACGGAAACATCGTGGAAGTTTAACACAACGAGATTGTCCTTTGTCTTTTTACAGAGGCTATGTCCTGGTCGTCGGCCGGATGGTCATGTTAATGGAACCGGCGACGTACGTGTACACATCGCTGTCGGTTTTTACGCACGCCTCCCAGCAGGAACGCGACAGTGCGGGATTAAGTCCGCAGAAAAAGACAGGTCGGCCGACGGAGAAAAGCGATTGCCACGATTTTTCGTGTTAGAAGAAAATTACCCCTCGAGGAACCGGCCGCTCCTTAGGGGTCTGGCTTTGACGAACGATCGGTGCGTGCACTGACCATTAAGCTTCTCCCTCCGCTGTCCGAAACTGTAATTTGAATCCTTTTCTTATGGCCCCGGAGAAGTGTGCGGTGAGAAGACAAATGCAAACAGGTTTTTTCCATGATTTTCCTGTACCACGGTTTTTCCCCTTTTTGTTTGTTCTGAATTTTCTGTGATGAATTTTTTGAATTTGATGGTCGCTGGGGAACGAAAATGGATTTTCAGCGCACACGGTAATGGGTTTTTTGACAGAATTCGCTATTCAAGCGTCGCGGTGTATACAATTTAATTTTCGTTACAATATACATAATTTAAAATTTTTATTAAAGATCTATTGTAATTTAAAATTTGTAATTATATTTCTATTAATAATATAGAACATACGTTATCCCGTTTAAAAAGTTGTCGCATACTTTTGACGCATATGGCTACGAGACATGGCACGTCGCGATCGCTAGGTTTCGAGCATCGACCTTCGAAGGCGAATGTTCTCGAGAGCGCGTCCGGGTGGAAAATCGGCAGGGACACCCTCGTGTTAACGCTCTCTGTCGATAACGTATTTCAACTTAGACAGGGTGTCCAGGAAGGTTGGAGTCAAACTTATACTGCGCGTCACTGAAGTGAGATGGATGAAAAATGTTGATATAAACCTGTGTCCGAAAATGCTTCCTTCAAAAGATATAAACGTTGGAAATTTATACAATCGTTGATCTATAAAAATTCGACGGAAACAGAAGATCAATTTTGGAAACGTAGTCAAAATGCATTTACAATAACATGCATTAGAATTAATTCCAATACGGATGGAATATTTTAACACAGTCACGGACAGCCGACATTTTAACAGGTAGATTGTGATATTGAAATTTTGTTTGGTCGAGGGCTCGGAATATCACATTGTAATAGTTATATTTTTTTATATACAAATAGAATATTATATCATTCGTGGCGAGATTATGTCACCATGACAGTGAATGCTGTAGCGTTTAAAACGTGTTAAAGAATTCGACAATCACTAATTGAAGAATGAAAACCTACATTCTTGCAGTGAGAGGAATTTTCCAAGCATTTTCCGGTATAACTTTACATAAATCTCTTTCATCTATTTGACCCGAGTAATATGCGTCGTACATAAATCCGGTCCCAACCTTTCTAAATATCTACAACCTTGCCGCCTACCTACAATGAATACAAACGAACGACTGAAATTGTTCCGTTTCGCGTCTCCAAGTTTTTCATTGACCCGAATGAGCTTATTATACCCATACCGACGGTAAACAGCCAGTTGCCCGATAATGCTCGTGCTATACGTTTGCTGCGTTTACTCTGACTTTTAATGGGTACTCGGTGTGGCGTAGGAACTTCTTAGACGATATTTGCTGTTTGTGCGCGAACTTTGCGATTACTACTTTCTCAGTTTGCGCAAATGTTGCCTTGCAGTTTCTGTAAATATGTGTGCGTGCACGTGTGTGTATAACCATTTAGAGAACCTCAAACTGCAGTGATTGCCAGAATGGTACATCAGAAGATCGTGTTCTCGTAAGTAATATGCTTTACGATCAAACAACTACACCACCTTGACTTTCTAATAACTTTGCTCGGTTCGTTTTCGCAATTACCGGAAAATCTGATACGTCAATTTTCCCCACGGTACCTGCGAGCTTCTCGTCCCCATTGACTTTTTATCACTCCCGTAAGCTTCTCTGTCCGACTACGATTTCAAGAGGTCCTGACCTGAATTTTTAAGCGCTCGCAACTAAAAAATGGGGTCTGGAATGCGACTTTGCTATTCCAATTCTGGTCTGGGATTACTGCTTAAATGTTCTCTTGCAACATACGTGGGAACCTTTGCGTGTTTGTATAGTTCTCCGAGCTGGCAATGAGTAATCTCGTTCTCGGAATTTATCTTTTAATTAGAACGTAAATCTTTGTTTAAAATGAAAATTGTCCGCGTCAATCGTGAGAAATACAATCCTTCTTTTAAAAATCTTAATAAGTTGCAAATAAAATGCATCGGCGATCTTAAATTTCTTTAAATTGCTTGAGTTGTTCTACTCTTCTGTATTTTATTTATTGTTGACGCTGAGCCTACCAGAGTCGAATAACTAGTTTCTCATTTAATAAGTATGAAAAATTATACAAACGCTCTCATTGGAAATGATTAGCAGTAGATTTCAGGTTTATTTATTTTGAGTGATGGGGTCTTTTACGACCCCTTTTCAGTGAAGCAAGTAGTGCAAGGAAACTTATACTACATATATGTACAATAAATTATGCGAAATAATTTAATACGGAATATTTCAGGTTCTTACATTTTTGTTATAGCATGATTTAGCAGAAACTGATCACAGTAATTGAAGCACAGTAACTAAAACAGTAAATTGAGCAAAACAGTAATTAGAAACGGCTCGGTAACTGGCACACATTAATTAATTTTGTTTTTTTAAAGGCACAGAGGCTCGTTCAAAAACTGTATTGTATATTTTGTTCAACATTCTATGATCTCTATATGTTTCGACTATGAAAAAATTCTGAATTCTGTAACAAGCATCAATGTAAAATTGTATTGTTTCAAAAATTGCGATACAGTTAGAGAAAACTGTTTTAATTTATCGGAAATTTCGAGCGTCGCTTCAATGGACACGGTAATTGGCACGCTCACCTTAAAGATTTCCTAAGATTTACGAGAAATATGACGCGCGTCGTTTAATCCAATTTGACCTGCGGAATCGTGAATTCGTACCGAGAATTAGTTACTCGTGACGGAAGAAATTGATGGCCGCTTGTTTACTGAGCGAATCGAAGTAACAAGCAATAACCATTGATTGAAACATATTCAACGGGGATTGCAGTTTATTGAGCGGTTTTTTCTAGTCGATGGGAGAGCCTGCATTGATCCCGTTATACGGATTGTAATGCTCGATTCGCCGAGTTCGTATGATTGCCTCGATGAAACGCACCTGTCCATCTTCGTTAAACGAAAACCATTGCGTTAAGGAAATACACGGTTGCGGCAATTAAAAACGAAAGGAACGCCGGTGATTTTCGTTCTACAACGACGGGAATTCTACACGGGAATTGAATGGTTGCGAAATTTCACGGAATTCCCGGGCCGTTTTAATACGCAACCGAACAATCAGCAGCTTTAACGGCCGCAACCTCGTAATTGCGTTACTTGCGGTATTCGCTCGATTATCTCGATTTAACACTAGAAACTACCTCCGCCGATTGAGGTGCGCACAATAACGAAACAATATTTCGCGCGGCCTTTGCAGCCGAAATTCGTCTTTCTGGTAATTGGATTGAAATCACTTTTCCCGTTCGACTGTATTGTAGTTTTAGTTGTCTTGCAGCAAAGGTCGACGGAATCGTTTGTATTCGACTGGCGGGGCTCGAGGATAATTTGCGAAAATTTAGTGAACAATCAGAGAATATAACAAAAGGAAAGTAGACAGCGTTCAGTGAAATTCATGGATGATTTCTCAATTATTTTCCGATTGGAATTTAGGAAGTGTTCATACATTTCTGAATTAATATGCTTGAAATATTGTATTTTATTTACAGTATATATAAAAGATATTGTATTTAAATTTCGAATATGTACAAAATATTATAATTTAGTTTAGAGTACGTACAAAATATTATAATTTAATTTAGAGTACGTATAAAATATTATAATTTAATTCAGAGTACGTATAAAATATTATAATTTAATTTAGAGTACGTACAAAGTATTATAATTTAATTTTAGGGTGCGTTTGAGATCCAGTAATTAAATTTAAATTTGATTGAAAATATAGCATCACAATCTAGAGTGTGAAAAAATATTTTATTTCAATTCAGAAATAGCTCAAAACGTATTTTAATTCAAAGTGAAGTCGCAGGCGTTTCTGCAAGTAGAACTTTTAACTGTTCGATCTGATATTTCGTTTCGAACACGTTCGGAGAAACAGAAATGGAAAGAACAGCGATGGAAAAATGACGGTGTCTAAAAAAAGGAGCTGCCAAATCCGCAAACGGCTGGGATATACTGAAATCTTTTTGACCGGGCTATTCGATTGACTGATTCTTTTCCCCGGAGCAGTTTAAGAACTAATTTGTAACTCGAGAACTCCTGTCCGTGACAGGTCTGTTTGCCATTCAGAAAGCAGGGGCGAAGAACTCGTGGAATTTGAAAAATGGGTCTCCATTTTCCGGCTCCCGACGTTTTCAAACAATGAACACTTCTTCGCGCGGAGTTGCGTCGACGCGACACGGTCGAAAGTTTGAAATCACTCGGCGGATCGATGGAAACGGAGACGTTCTACTTAAACGAATCGGGATAAGTGACTACAAATTAACATTCTTAACATTCAACGAATGCTTTCGAAGATTCCTGGAAGCGTCGGCTCTCTACTATAAACTTGACAAGCCGGAGAATTTTGTTAAATAATAGAGCGAATGGAAACCTTCTGCAAGAATTATTCAGAGATTTATTTCTCGGTTCTATGAATTCCCTACGGGGATTTTTTTAGACGCTTCGTGACCGGAATTCGGCTTCTATTCGGTTTACTTGAAAAACGTGGTGCGTGTGGAAAATCCAAATTTGATAGGAACTGTTCCACTAGCGCGAAAGAGTTATTTTGAAGTAGTTACGTTGAAATTGATTTTTGAAAAGATAGAAATCTACTTCCACAAATTGTCACAATATCATAGTCATTTAATTAACGAAATCGAAACTGAATAGTTAAAATTTGCCATAGTAACAATCCCGAATTCGTACTAGAAATCGTAGTAATGTTCAATTCATTGAAATAGATCAGAATAAAAATAAATTGTATAAGCTAATTAAAAATTTGTATTGCTACTAGTACCAGTACAGTATAATAATTAATACCCTACTATTAATATTGTAACACCATAACGTGTTAATAGACTGCAGATGCTGTATGCTTATGGCAAAAACGAGTGGAAACAATTTCAAACAATGAACAAATTAAATTAATTAAATAGCATCGTTTTATTTAGAAATAAATAAAGAAACAATAAAACTGTCACCTTTATCTTACAAAATATTGTCCACTGTTAATTAAGATCCCAATAAATACTTCTCATGAACACTTGAATAGTAAGTAACAGTCAGTAATTATTAAATTTTCACAGTGCAACGATCCAGCAAGAACTACCCTCAGGATAAACAGCTGGAAGAACAAGTTGAAAGATTAACTTTCGGCCGCAAATTACCGCTTCCCAGACTACTGTGCACTGTAACAAGTGTGCAGTTAATCTCGAAACTCGAATGTTCTCGCTCCCCGTGTAGATCTTTGCGAACAGTTGACATAGAATCCCGGAGAAATGCATACCCACGATCTTTTTCGTGACCTAGTATAATCTACGCGTTCTCAGCACCGTTGCCGGTAGAGCAATTTCATTCAATTCCCCTCAAAACGAGTATTTACAGTCTGCGGAAGCTTTTAGTCAGCGGCTCTGACGCGCTCCCCGCGTTTTTCTCCCTTCCGCGTCCTCGGTTTCCACCGAACAACTCGCGAGCTCACCTTTCTTGGGCCGCGGGTCGGTAGGTCGAGAACTTTCCATTATAAAGTCACATCGAGCTAATTACTTCAACGATCGCAACTTTCTTATCAGCCTTGCCATCAATCCCTGCCTCGGCATGTAGATAGGACCGTTTCAACCCGAAATTAATGCTGATAAAGTACGTTTTCGACGGAGTTCGCCGCGAGATTTATTTCGCGGTCGCGATGAATGGATTCGCGGGGAGTATCGAGCGTTTCGGTCCAATCAGTCCACGGAGAAAATTACACAATGGGCATATATATATTCAATCTCGTTTCCTTCGCAGGAAATATTTATTTCGAAATTCTTCGTCCGTTGAGGTCTTTTCGTTATTATTAGACTGCGGATTTGATGCTTTTATGGCAAATCGAATGTAGAGCAGCAGAAACGTTTAAAGAATTTTTAAATTCTATTATGCTAGTTCGCACCTGTTAAAATGATTGAATACTAAAGCAAGTATATACATATTCGCAGTATAGTTGTTATTGTTAACTGACTGGATTTTCAAGTGAAATAAAAATTTAGTTAGTTGCTGCATATAGAAACTGCATATGTAGTAATTTTTAGTTTGAACAATTTTATTGAAGTGAGTTAATATGAACGGTGAGTATTTTTAATAAATTCGTTTAAGTTGGTATAATTGAATATCGATTGCTGTGAGACCTTATATAAATTGTTATAGTGTGCTAAAACATCATGTTCGAAATTAATGTTTGTTTTAACACTATCTCGAAGAAATACAAAGAATATTGTTATCAACACATTCATATTTCCCGAATTAATTGGGTAACCGTCGTTCCACTGCAATTGCAGGGTTCCTAGAAATAGGTTCAATGTCATACAGGTATATTTCAATAAATTATGAACCCAATATCGCAGTAATTTGCCCAGAAAACTCGAGAAATGAATCGCGTTGCATTACAGTTTCATTAATCAAAGAAAGTTATGTAACCAATTTCGTCAGCAATTTTCCAGGAACGATCTCATTTCTTAAACCCTTCAATTTTTATAAGTGCACTAGAGGTTGCTTGCTTAGCTATTGTGTCAGCCATTTAGTCCGAACTGTGTTACAAGATCTCGCGAAATATTTGCAGAGCCGAGTGTTCTTCGGGGCGTGGGGAAATTGAAAGGAGACCTTCCGGTTAATATTTTTCGTCAGTCTTCTGTCCGGAATTCCCCGTTCGACTCCCAGTTACTTCCGGTTCAGTGATCCTTCGCATGTGAATCCGAAAATCCACGAGAGCTACCCGGCGGCTCGTGGTACAAATTTCAAGTTGCAAGCCAGCAGGTCGAAATAACTCCCGGCCGAAAGTTTCGGGCTGGCGTGCTACCAGAAAAATATATAGTCCAACCTCCCGAGTGCCCTTGCCGTGAAATTCTTTCGCGTTCTACGGCCCGGCTCATAAGTTCGACGAAAATCTACCCGCATTGAGTGTGGGCACATCTCCCGGGAAGCTAACATCAGCTTTATTTCGTGAAAAGCCGATGCCGTGTGCAAACAAATGATGTAGCAGCCCTTTGTTCATCGGTAGACTTGTTTCCCCTTTTGTTCAACCTTGTTCCGTTGCGGACTGACCCGGGAACTCGGTTTCTATGGCCAAAATGCAATTTCTCAAGATTAATATGTGCACTCCGAACTAACTGATATTTTTATTTCACGTCATCGTTTCCATTTCATTTGTTTAAAACCCAACGCTTGTATATATGTCGCTTTTAAGTTTTCATCAATTTATTAAATGCGAGCAGATTTATAATTGTAAACGATTTATAATTGGAACGCGAGTGAGTAATTTAATAATCGATTAAAAAATGTAACGATCATTTGAACACAACTTAATTTTATATTATAACAATCAAGTAGACACTCTTCAAAGGGTTAAAAATATGTCGAAATCGGAAATATTATTTATTTTAGATGATTTTGGAATACGCTGTTCCAGAGATGAAATCGTAAAATTCAAAGTCATATTAAACGTGTTATATGTCAATTATGGAATACCATTGTATATTGTTAAATTTCGTGTACATATTATATCGAATTATGTCATAAAAAGTCGTTTTTATATGCAAAGAAAGTGTTTCGAATTTTATCCACGAAAAGACCACTTTCCAGACCACTTAACTCTGTTAATACAATTTTTCATGCACTTTCTCATAAAAAAGCTGGCAGAAAGTCTGGTAAAAAAAATGTTTTCGATAAAACTGGATCGCTACTCACTTTTATACAAATATCAATATTGAAAATTACAAAATTCAGTTCATAAAAGAATGGAGGTGAGTTCGATTGAAAATTTTGATGTCTCGACATTGTTCAATGAAGAAATAAATTTTTGTTTAACTACTGTTTTTTTTTAACTGTTAACACAGAAACAATTTATTCTGCATAAAGGCTCGTAGACTAAAAATCACAAATCTAACAGAAAACTGTTTTACATTTACGCAGACAAGATTGTGTGGCGTCAGTCACTATGATATTCAACGAGTCCGACAAAATGCGATTTCATTTGCTAGAAATATTATCAATTTTAATAATATTAGATGCAGAAACGTGGATTCTTTAGTTGTATTTTTACGAACGAAATGGCTCCTCGTGCCGATTGTTTACCGGCGAGAACTAGAGCGTGTCCAACGGTCTCGTTCGATTGTCTTCGAATTTTGTATTGTGAGACGGCTCGATAGCTTTTGCTGCTTCTAACCCGGCCAGTATTTGGGACAAGCTGATGCAATGCCACCATTAGCATCGGTTTCATCCGTCAGCTTTCCAATATCTACAGTAGTACTCTATTATTCAAAAGTATTCGAACACTTCGAGAAGATGAAATAAATTTGAAAAACCGCCTGGAAATTGTAATCTCTTAAATATATTTTCAAGTTAATTTTATATTGTATAATGAAAGTAACGTCAGTTTTCTAGAAGAAAATTAAATTTGCTTTCCGTCGATATATCTATCGCCTTTTTTAATTACTTCTTGGAATTACACCTAAAAATATCACAAAATTAGAGCATTTTATTCAATTAAATTAAAACTGCAAAGTGAAGTTATATGATATCAATATTTTGACCTCTTACGAATCTTAATAATGTAATAATAATCATAATAATTTATTCATATACTATTTATATAGTAATAACTAGAGAGATTTTATATAGCAATCGCATAAGTATAAACAAAGAGAAAAAAAGATATTAAGTAATCATAATCGACTAGCATGCAAATTAATTCGTCAAAATTATGTAATAGATAGATAAATTAGATTTCATTTACCTCCTTATTTATATTATTCTGTAATAATATCAATAATATTTAGTTAACGATATCACATTAATATTGAATTACGTTTTGGCCCAGTTGTTCATATGTCCTAGCAATTCTCGTTGAACCGAGATATTCTATATTCTAGCGCTGGATCTCCTCAGTTTTGCTATAAACACACTAAATCTCGCAATATTAAGAAAATCTGTAGTCTCGCAAGAACCAATATGCTGCCGAATGTTCGAAATTATTCCACGATAACGTAAAAGTAGGGAGTTTGGAGAAGATCCAGCGCTAGAAAGGATTTTAGGGAATACAATGGACCATTCTCGATCTGCTCGTCGCGATATTAAAGCGTAAATTTGGTTTATTCGGAATGCTTGCATGATCATGGCGTCACCTCCGTATGGGACATTTACCATAAATTTGATAAATTATATAATAAATGCGAATTGATTCCTGCAGCTTATATCCTCTGAAAGGGAACGAATATGCGTTTTTTAAATTCGTATCAATGGAACTTGACCTTAAATTGCTAATGTAATTGCTAATACTGTTTCGATCGTCGTATAGTCTACAAGAAATCGTTTGATTCATCAAAAGTTAATTCATTGTTATGATTAGACTGCGGATTTCGTGGATTTTTGTCGAAAATAGCTAGTTCAAAAACAAAATTGTAAAGACACGAGGAGAATTTGAGGATATTTTTATATTATCTACGAACATTTAAAATTATTAAACGAGGAAAGGATTGAAATTAATAAACTAGTTAATTGGGATTAACAAACTAACAAATAAAAGACATTGCATAATAACTATAATTTGTGTTACTTTTATAGTCCATATTTTTCTTATGATTTTTATTTATTTTACATCTAAACAAACTAAAACTTACTAATATTTATTCTTGGCGACCTCATGGTTCTGTAAGGGTTAATGATCTGAATCAGCGAGAAATAGTACTTTTGTATAAACTATTAATAGGTCAATCTTCTCACTGCTTGAACTTTGACTTACTCATTTCTATCAAATGCAGCAAACTCGCAGTCAAGTTGTAAGACGCTTGGCACAAGAGCAAGTGGCTATTAGATCATAGAAATCAAAGTTTTCTGCTGACATAAATCTTAGACGTGCTCTAAATTACAGTCGAGTGCATAAGGGACGAGCGTGATTGCACGCGAGAGCAATTATTCGCGAGAAACGTAGTTTTCTCTCGAGAAATCTAGAGGACGCTGTTTAAACTGTCATGATCATTAGAGCGTCCCAGCCTTAACCCGCATGTGATATTTATCGCGGCGGATGAGCAGAGAAGATTTTATAAAGCACGTTTCCCACACATGCATTCGTGATACGCGAATGCAAGAGCTCCTTCGAGCTTTCTCATTACTCTAGAAGCACTTCTAACAAAGTGCTGTTGTTTCTTATTGCATGTTTTCCCGCGCTTGAGAAAGGCGCAGTGGCCTGCTATAGCAACAGTGACAAGGGAAGTAAGTCAGATGTTCAATTTATTTTGGAAGACTTCGGAATGATTCGAAGTTATAGCATCCTCCCGCTTGTTTACTAATATCAGTAGTATTCGCACGAAAAACTTGTTATTCGTTAGAAACATTAAATCAAAGTTCTTGATAAACAACTTCTGAAAATGGCTTCAAACAACCCTCTTCCGTGAACTTTGTTTACTTGTCAGGGTTTCCTGCATTTGTGTGAGTAGTATGCACTCTGTACTAATCATTAATTCTTTTATATCCATCATGTGCAATACATATAACATTGCAAATTTTATATCAATTGATGTATATTAAACATATACTATAAAAGAGCTTATAAAGCTCGTTGATAAAATGT
>CM052165.1:1838395-1856934 GCA_028455555.1 Augochlorella aurata
TTAAACATATACTATAAAAGAGCTTATAAAGCTCGTTGATAAAATGTCACAATAATTAACAGTAGGAAACGAAAGCCTGGATCTCGATTCTAATGGTGGATGATAAACATTTTCTTATCTGTGAAAAATGTAAAATATCTTATTAATTTAGTTTGTCCACATCAGATAGAAAAATCAAAAATACATTAACATACATATTAATATATATGTGAATTAATTATACAATTTGGTACACTTGTGAAATATAAGTGAAAATATACATAGCAATGTACGATGAAAATGTATAATAAGTAAGAAAATAAATTTATCTTTGTGCGGTTTAATCGTTAGTTTTCCAAAACTAATTGGACATCCGGGTAACATCCCCCGTGAGATACTTTTGGTTCGGAAGGTAAAAATAGATCCTGCCCATAATCCATTTCTCAATTGTCGTGTTAGGAAAAATTACAGAAATTTCCGCCGTGATACTTGTTTCTTGACCCCCAGGGAAGACGTAGTGCGCTACGATTGTGCTATTAGTTAGCACTGCCATAGAAGCATTGAGATCATTTAAAAGGTACAAATAGCTTCTACGGGCAATTTATTGTTCGGGTTGCGAGGAATTGTAGAAAATTGAGCCCGATGCTTTAAAGCACGGCAACTAATTAATCGATTTTACGAGCAGCATTTTTCTCGTCGAACTTCTCCGGAATATCTTGTTTGTAATTAACAACAGCTCTCGATTAAGTTTATCGATTAATTATCGCGCGAAATTACGCTGCGCTTTATTAACATTTTCTTCGAGAATTGCATCCTTCGAGATGTATTCTTCGACAAATTCTCAATATTGAGAACTATTATAACTTTGAGACTCTTATAACTTCGTAAAAAAGTGACGTATAACAATACACTTGGACTCATTTTAAAGCTTGGACATTTCACTTTTGTCATGCGCCGTTCATTTTCCTGTAACACAATATAGCCTAATATGACAATACAGAAACTGCTGATATGCTCTCTCTTGAAACTGTTACCGATTGAAAGATCTGCAAATACGTCGGATAATTTATTTGTTAAAAAATCGTACATCAAGTTTCAAGATATCGTTGTAAAAGGGACACTTTAGTCTTCAGATCCAGAGTGCATGGATTCATGATAGAAATTGTTTTTGAAGATGTGCGAACTGAATAATAATTTTTAAAATTAGAGACTTCGATTATGCAATCGACGTGCGTCTATTGCTGCAGGATTTGATTCGACGAAGTTATGATCATGCAAATGTTTGAAATTTGTTGGAAATCGGAAATTTGAGTTGCTGTAAGTTCGCGACGTTAGGGAACACTTTTCCCGGAACTAAGAGTTCTTGGCGCATGGAACGGGACGATCGACGATATCATCCGGACGAATGGTGACGTTGAAGCGATGCACTTTCCCCAGCGCTGGCGGGTCTGGAACGAGCGACGAGGAACGTGCGGTGCATGCGGAATTTCCGTGCGGCCGCGTGCAACATCCCTTATCGCGTTGAATAGCGCGAAATGGCTCCGGTAGCGCGAGCTCTATGGGCCGTTTATTATTCAGCCGCGTTTTAAGGGAGCATGACGGCGCCGCGAACTTCGAAAAACATTCTTAATTCTCGCCGCAGTGAATTTCTTTCGAACCAGGTCTCCGTGAATTGCAGTCGGGAGAAGTTTAATGGAGACGACGCGGCGCGGCGCCGAGAAACGGACGCGACGGGATCTTCTGGGCACTTTAATTTTTAATTTCTCGCCAGGTTATTACGCGGATCCTTCGTTCCGCCGTGGTTTTATTTAAACGCGCGGGATTGCCGCGTTTGAATACGCGGCGCGGCGTTTAAGAAATTTCTGCAACTGCCCGTTCACTTCCGGCCGCGAATGCAGTTAATGGAATTTTTCAATCTGCCGCATGCTGCCGCGGATCCTTCCAGTCCTAAATTTTAATGACGCGTCCAAGGAACCGGCATTTCGCAGCTGCAATTGGTTCCTGGATCACGCTGCAAAGGGAATTATAATACCGAGAATTCTAGCAACAGTATTTTCATTTTTCAGCCTTCCATTCCTGGGTGCATTCACTTCTGGCAGCTAGCAAAGGGAAAATATTAATAGAGGTACGGTGGCCCACCAAAGGGGTTTTACACTTTTTAAAATGCAATAAATTTTGTAGAACTTTTTTGAAAACTCTTCCAACAAGAAATCCAACTTGGTCTAGATGATAGCCGGTCTAGTCTGCTAGATAATAACCAAAATACTTTTTTTAAATTTCAAATAACAAAACTCCCGTATTTTAACGTTCAATTTTCGTTGTAGTCTCAGGTATAAAAGTTAAAAATCGCATTAATTAAATACATGTTTTTTGACATCGTTTAGTAGACCCTCTATCCTGTAAGAAAAGCATTTAAGTTATTTAATCCAGTTTGCGAAAAGTTATTGTAAACTAGTGTACAGTGCACATGAAATCTCGAGTTTAGTTAAAGGAAAGAAATATCGGAACGACAGTCATAAATTTCACATGATTTAGCGGGATCAGTGAAATCATTAAAGCACTATTCGCTGATTAATTATTAATCGGCTCGCGGTTCGCAGTAGTGAAGATTGCACAGGATTCACGAGTAACTGCATTTCCATGTAAATCCTGTGTTGGCTCGCGCTACGTTTTCCTCTGCAAAATGTGCTCTTTTCTCAGTACTTCATTAATTAACGAGAGTGTAACAATTACGAGACAGCGACGGGACTCCGGCAAATTTATTTCTATCGGGAATTAATGCAGATCTTATCCGGAATGTTTCGCGAATTCGAATGGCTTACGTGAAACAGTCTATGCAATTCCAATTTTGCCGTTTCGTGCCTTCCTTTCTAGATGCAAGTTTAATTTTCTCACATGTTTATCTTACAAATTAGTATCAAAATCGTCGCAGAATCACTCAAATTGCATAAATAGGAGTTTCAAACTACATTGCAAATTCTAAACGAGCCACTATATATTAGAAACGTAGCTACAACCGAGTGCAAAATGTAATATTTATATGCAACAATTAAGTGAAAATAAGCACAAAAGTTTGCACCGAAAATTTACAGTTTAGAATATGTAAACTCTATAATTATATATTACTTATGTGGTCAATCTTTTTATACAGTGAGGTATTTAACTATTAAATAATAAATATTTTAAAAATTTAATGAAAGAGAAAGAAGCATTTTTTCGAGAAACGAGGAGTTTCGTTCTAATTATACAAGATTCTGTTTGATTACAAACTTGTTATCTAGCTTCACATTTTCATGAAATTGCGTATTCCGGATTTCAACGCAGCAAGAAATATGAATTCGCAATTCTGGTAATCTACGAGCGAGACCCCGAAGAAATCCTTAACGAGCAATGGCCTAGTAATACAGGATGACGGAGTGGCGAAGAAGAAATCGCCTCGACGAAACGAGCGCCATTCGTTCGGTACTGCGGTTCTACTCGGCACCGTTAATGCGACAAATTTTGCGAATATTCGAGAGCCGTAGAATCCATTAGCGGGGTGCAAGAAAAGGAACGCGAAGTAGATTCCGTGAGGAGGACGTAAAAACGAGAACGAACATTGTTACGCCGTTCGAGCAACAAGTGTTAAAATACGAGCCCAGGCCGCGCTGCTGGCCGTAGAATCCACCGCGTTTCGAATACGAATAATCCGACTTTCGTGACGTTGCACGGACACTAATAGCACCTAATTCCGTGTTATACGCGCATCCTATACATATCAAATAACTATTATAACAGAGCTTCACAAAATTGTTGAAATATTTTGTTTCGGAGAAGTGGCGCAGAGGGAGAATCATATTTCAATTTGGAATTCCAGTTTTAATTTCAAACGAAAGGAAAGAAAAATTTTCATAAAATTCCTGTTCTTAGGAAAGTGTAATTTACAGAAATTAAATTCGCAATATAAATGATAATGCAAATACAAAGTGATGATAATAATAATAAAATTGTAAATGTTCCGAAATCAATTTCTTAAAAATCTTCTGCAAAGTATCACTAAAAATTATTATATAATATTCCAAAATAATGTTTCCATACTTGTTTATACTTAAAAATCTGTTAATATCGTGCATTCGTTTGCACGAAGTCGCGTAAAATGGAAACATAATTATATTTTGGATTTATTGTTGAAATAATTTCGAGTGCCAAAGAGTGCAGTATTTTTGGAAAAGCTCGCGGTAGGAATCGGTGAAATAGGGTGTCTGATTCAATTTCTGCCTGTACTGTTTCATACTGTCTTGGAGGCAGGGCTCTAGGAAAAACGGAGGTGCTGTGTATAATATAGGAAGCATGTTAATGAAAGCTCGCCGGTCTCGGTGTCTAGTGGAAAATTTAATAAAATTCCTGCAGCCCAGCGACCGTAAATTGCGTACTTCTTCATAATGCGTGTTATGTTACGGGTCGTAAAGGGCGACGCGATATTAAGAAGTTTATAGGATAGCATCGGAAACATGTGTCCGCGGACCCTCTAGATCGAGGCGATCTTGCAGACAATCTTTGTGCAGCCGCGGCGAGAAAGCAATTACGCTGTTTAATTTTTCTTTATGATCCGTAACGCCTGGCATTCGACGGATTATTATTAAAGTTGCACGCTCTTGCGCCTGCTTTACGGATCTCCATTAAACCGTGCGGCTTTGTCGTCGATGGCGTGGAAATTGTTTTTATTAATAACGCTTCCTTATTCTCGTTTCAAGAATTCTAGCAATTTTTAATTGGTGAAAATTATCCTAAGCTCAACAAGCGGTAGGCTTATTCTGCGACGCGAGTAGGATGATTCTGTGAGGAATACAGGATTTCTTTTCAATCTTTATTCAGAGGAAGGAAAATATTTTCTGAGCAGAAAGTCGGGAGTTTCATATATATAACGATATTCTAGATACAGTCTTAGATGATAGTCATAAAATATACTGATCAATGTTCAATCATTCTTTTAGAAATGTTCCTTTAAAATTGTATTGGATGAATGATGTGTATCAAACAGTAATGCATAGATTCGTCACATAATTTGAGATCAATCATGTGCTGTGTTAGAGAGCAGTTCAAAAGTGACTCATAAAATTATTTCCTGTCAAACAGAAATTTCTAAATGACTCTTCTAGTTCCTGTTCGAATTGCTTCGAGTAAACAGTGATCTAAAATAATGATCCGAATAAATTCTTTCTAGTCGTGCATTTAATTCGAGTAACAATTATTCGTCACAAATTATTTTATTCATTCGAATAAATTTCAATCCAGAAGAATTTGTATTCGATTGGATATTTATTCGGCGGTATTAAATAAAATAATATTCGTTAGTCTTTACCTTTATCTGAATAAAATGCTCTGATTATTTTGGATAAATTCGTCACTATATTTTAAATAAAGTAAATATTCATCTTTCTCACAATGAATTTCGACAATTCTATTTTGTATAAAACTTCAAATGATCTTGCATCAATCATGTATCGAATCTGTGGATCAGGTGATCAGAGTTCCCAGGTGGATGAGAGGTCTACGAGAATGAATGAATGAACGGAATGTCTGAATGAAAGTCTGCCGAGCCTGCGACGGTGTGAATGACCGAGCTCCTCTCGAGCAATAATCAGGGACGTATTAGTTGGCCGTGGAATTAAGCAGTAATAGCAGGCGTCAATCCTATGCTAATGGCTTGTAAAATGGGATTCAGCCGACAGTAGGCGTCCACGGTATTCGTTGCCGAGCGTAACCGCCCCGTCGTGCCGACGGAAGTTCCCCAATCAACGTTTCCTCCATGCTTTCTCGGTTTACGAGACGTCGCGATGGTTGGGGGAAAACCGCGGCTTGTTGAAAGATTAAAATCGGGGAGATGCGTACATTCGGACACCGGGAGATTTTCGAACTAGGTACGTTACTGGAGAAGAATAATCGCTTGGGTAACCAACAAATTAAAAGAAAAAGAGTATGGAACACATTGCAGAGAATTATGGCGCAGTTGTTCTACAATATGGGGCATTGTGGTTGTTCATTTGTCTTGTTTATCCTGTTACACCTGCTGAGGTTTTGCAACAATTAGTGTAGCATTTCCGGAAATTTATATCTTAGGTAACATTTGGTACCATTTGTTTGAGTTTCCTTTGAAATTATCGTAGCATTTTAGAAAATGTTTTAGATAATATTTGGTGTTATTTGTTTAAAGTTATTACATTTTTTAAAAATTTATATCCTGGAAAATGTTTGATATTATTTCGTTGTATTATTACTTATATTATTACTTCGTTATATTATTATTTCGTTAATATTGTTACGTCATTTCTCTGGGAGATCATTTTAAGAAGATGTTCTCCTTTTCCAGTCAAATAATGTTGCTTAACAATTTAACAATATAAGTATATTCGTTTCTACTAGTACTAGATTCTAGATTTTACATATTTATGTCAAAAATAGACAGCTCAAGTATAAAATAATGAACACATAAAAACGATTTAACAATATTGTTACCCTATCTGCAACTTGTGTAAATTATCAGAAGGAACAATTCATTTTTATTTTATTTCTGTTTGGTACAATCGTCTTGAGAAATTTTTATTTTGCAGTTGAACTATTGCTGCAACTTTCTCTGATCAAGATATGTGGCAAGTTCGCATGAAACGAGGCAAACGATATAGATTTCTTTATAAATATGAATCCACGTAAAATATAAATCCAATATTTCTATAATTTCCATCAGGAGCACTATTCCATCTTCGAATTTCTAAAGCACAAAATTCATTTCCTACGTCGTCTACCAAGGAACCGAGCAAATATACGTGCATCCTGCATCTTGGATTTTCTGCGATCTAAGGTCTCTCTATGGCGCAATGAATTAGAAGCCTCAATAAGATCTCGACTGCTGCGGCTTCCTATATTCTCATTTCTATTCAACGATGAAAAGGAGATTATATATTTAATCCTCGCGGCGGCCCTTAAAAGTATTGTTGTCTGCCACATTGTTGGGATTTCGAATGGACAGATTGGGAACGGTGTGTTTCGCATATGGATGAGTCAGTGCGAAAATAATTTCTCTTTTCCAATTTCCGTCGGTCCCAGTTGTGTCGCCCGTGCTGGCGAAGAATTGGCCACTAAACAAATTGAATATTGACGATGCGTAACAGCTTCGTTCAATATTAACTCGCGTAATGGTTACATGCAATATTAACTTGTACTCCGAAAAATGATTTTGATTCGACATTAACGCACATGTTTAGCAATTGTTTCATTCAGTATTAACGTATAATTCTAATAATGGTTTCATTCAATACCAGCTTGTATGTCCGACGATTGTATCATTCAATATTAATTTACATATCGAACGGTTGTTTCATTCAATAATGATTTATATGTCCAATGACTGTTTTATTCAATATTAATTTGTATATCTAACAATTATTTCATTTAATAGTAGCTGATGTTTATGGCAATAATCTAATACGATATCGACTTATATTTATAAGAATAATTTCACTGCATTGGTTAAATTGTAAAATGTTCATGAAATAATTGAGTCATATTTGTTCCTTAATGAATAACCTCTTACAATTATTAATAAACTAAAATAAACATTTATATGGTATTACAGTTTCTTTTTGCGTAAAAGTAACAATTAAATACGGTCAAATTTGTTAATATCGACTTATTAACAGGAAGAACAACTAGACAATTATGCTTGTTTTGAATTTGCTAAAATTGCCGCGAGAACTAATACATTTTTAACGAACCTTTGTATCTGGTATCTAGAGAAATTTGTTTGGCCATAAAAATCCGCAATCTAGCTGCACGTGTTAAAAAGGCGTCAACAACTTTTGTCGATTCCCCAAATTGCAGCAGCGCCGTTCGTTAAGCTCCGTATCGCCTGGTAACGTCCAGAAAGGCGACGGGGTTCTAATTGCAGAAAAGTTCTGCTCGCGAAAATTCAATTCGAGCGCGAATAATTCCAAGATTAACAACGGCGTTTACAGCCGCGTATCTCGAGGAAGTTGCAAACGGCGGACTTGGTGGCGCGATAAAACGTTCGGCTGATAACGAGCACGGGGTTCTACAATTCGCTGGAGAGTTCTACCGAGCGGTTGCAACATTAAGGCGAAAATATAAAAAAAATGTGGCGAAGAAGAAGAAGAAGAAGAACGGGGAGCGTAATCGTTCTCTTGGCGCTGCTAATGGCGTCGGCGAGTGCAACGGGAAGCGGTGTTTAATTTATAACCGCGCGAGCTGCTAAGCCTTTTTAAATACGCCCCGCGCCGTCCTCTCGCGACGCAACTTTTCTCTCCGCGAGGTTCAAAGTTCCATTTTCTCGCTGACGCTTGTAATTTTCATCGCGGACTTTTCCCCCGCGTAACGGCAAATAGAAAGTAACGGCGTCGCATTGTGTTCTACGGGGACGAGGCGTTCTTTATAATGGCCGTTATCATTTTATGCAGATTGCTCCGCGCTCCTGTTGCCTATCGTACGGCTCTCCCGCCAACTTTTTAAAGGGCCCCTAAATTTCTTCGTATTAACTTCGTCCGTGCCGTAACTTCTCGACCGAGAGAATACGGAAGCTCGATTATCCTGTCCGCCGATGACCGCGTCTTGTCGCGAACAAGCTAGCAGTGCCGAATAAAAATATTTCAGGAAATACGAATATTATATTTGCGGGCACTGTCTCTGTCAACTGTGTTGCATGCAGAATTAGGAATTATAAATATTTGCTATATAATACTAGTTACTATTGTAGGGTTTATTTTTTCCAGGTATGAAAGGTAGAATGGTCGAGAGCGAATGTCGTAAAATGTTAAACTAATGGGACAGATGGTGACTGGATGTTTAGGCAGCCTCGGGTGACGTGCGTTTATTACTGTTTAGGTTTCTCGAAGTCCTGCGTGGCCGAAAGATAGAGAGAAATGACTGCAAGAGAGAGAGAGAGAGAGAGAGAGAGAGAGAGAGAGAGAAAGAGAGAAAGAGAGAGAGAGAGAGTGTCAGGATAATATATAAAAAGGCTTGTAAGGGCGGAACGGGGGTCTGAAGGATTTTGGAAGTCGGGGAGTAAGATTTTGGAAGTCGAAGGAGAACCGTGCGTTGTCGTAGTTGTTACTGTTGTTGTTACCGTTGTCGAAACCGTTGTTGAAGTCGTGGTCGTTGTCGCTGTAATTGTAGTTGTTGTTGAAGTCGTTGTTGTTGTTGGAGTTGTTGATAATAAACTATCTGTTATTGTTATTTAAAGACGTGTGTTGTTTCCTATATCATATTACCACGGAGTCTCGTGGGATTTACCAAACCTTTTTAAAATAATCCCTACACTATTTTAAATGTTAACACTGTTTTAACTTTTGTCGTAAATGACGTAGTTTATATGCGACACGAATTTCTGTGAAAGTCAATGAAGATGAAATCTGATACTCTAAAGTAACTATTGCAATAAATTGCACACTCGTGAATTACGAGAATTGTTCGATGTTTGCCCTCGCAGCTGGACAAAACAGATTTCTGAATGGTGATTCAGTTTTCAAATTCCCCGGGAAAAACAGGAACTGGCTCGGGGCTCGTTATTTTTGTTGGCAGTTGTAATTGGCTGGTTATATTTGCGAGCTGTTATTGGTGTTCGGGATAGTAATGTAATTTTACAAAGCCCAATAAAGTCAGTGACGTGAAATTCAGAACGCGGAGACGCTCGCAGAAATGAAACGCACGATATTGGAAGTTGGCGTTCAGAAAACACGTTGAAACGAAATTGGCTCGTTAAATGTTCTCACTTAGATAACAAGTAATTGTTATTACTTATGAAATAGAGAAGTGTATTTTTTCTTAAATTCCACAAATATTCGCCGTTTTCATTGATTAGTTTTTAATTTATTTAGTAACCTAAACGGAAGTATTCTTTTATCGATCTCTATATATGGTTTTATAAGAAAATTTGTTACACTATCATCAGCATAGCAATCATGGAATTTAGTAACACATTTATTACTGTCACATTTTATATTTGAAAATAATTATACTTTGTGTAATAATTCTAATTATAGTTTATACACGTTCATTCAAATTCACAACTCATCACTCTACGTGTAACAAAAATCTCCCTTTCATAAAACGATTTGCATAATCTTCGCAAGCAACAATGCAACAAAAAGGTGCACAATTGTGTCCGGACATGGTCCTCCTAACTATTTCGTAATTACCGTCGCGTTTCTATTCAAATTTTCACCGGCATTTTCGCAAACTGATTATGCATACAGTTCCCGACACCGATTACCAGCTGCAGCAGAATAAAACAGCGTTGTAGAACCGGGATAGCATTTGACCAATGAAATCCCCATTGAAGACAGTGCCTAAGAATTCTCCGAAGAAATATTTCATCTGTGAACGAAACTCGGTATGGTCCATTCGAAGATACGGATCTAATTTCGCTTCCACGCTTCCGCCATTCGTCCAACTAAGCTTGCTCGACTTAATGGAATCACAACAATCGAGTTTATTAATTTTCGCCGCGCAACAAATAGAATCGCCCGATATTCGAAATGCTCCATTGCTTCGAATAAATCGATTCGACTCTAGCTGGCGAAAACTTTGGTCTTACCCAATATCCCCGACGCGACTCTGTCGAGCGGCGGACCGCTGTTGTCATCTAATGAAATTTTTTACAAAGAAATGCTGAAGCGAAATCTTAATTAAATTCTGCTAAACGTAGTATGTTATTCGAAGATTGCCGCAAATTGTGATTATTTCGTGATATTCATAAATACATTTATAAATTGTTCCTGTTTCAGGACTTTTATAAATTGTTCTTTTTTAATGACGTTTATAAATTGTTCTTGTTTAATGACGTTTACAAATTGTTCTTGTTTAATGACGTTTACAAATTGTTCTTGTTTAATGACACTTACAAATTGCTTCGTACGTTGTGGTTGTTTAATGACATCTATAAATTGCTTCAAAAATTTTGATTGTTCAATCACGTTTGTAAATTATATCTAATTAATGATACACAGTAGAAGGATCTTTGCTGAGACCAAATTTGTCCTAACATTATGTTCCCTTCGTACTTATTAATTTCCGAAATTATTTCTAGACTGTGAAATAAATGGAAAAATAGAATAAATATAATAATGAAAATATAATATTATATAATAAATATAATAAAATAAAATAAATGAACAAAAAGTCGATTTGCCGCGTACGAACATTGCGGTAGCAACTCCTAATGGTTCTTTCTTTTTATCAAGCATCGTCGAGTTTCCCAAAGTTTTGACCAGGAAATGCACGTGAATATTTTTTCAAAGGCCACGCGACCGCCGGCCATTACCGCTCAATGAGATTCGCGATAATCGCAGGCCAAGCAATTTTTGAATGAACCACTCTCGGTCGCCGCTCAAGTCGTCGCAAACCGCTGAATAAATCTCGTGTCGGATTGAAATGGCCGCGCTTGTAAACGAGGTTAGCGCCTGCTCTTTTTATTTGTCTTTTTCACTTTTATTTTTTCGCCCGGCGCTCTTCGCGGCAAAACGGGAACAGCGGAAAAATTCGCTCCTCTGTAGGTATGTCCGTCGGGAAAACCACTTGCCAGATAATTTGACGGTAAATTGTTGCAATTAACCGTCGCGGTTCTCCTGCCAGATTCTCTGATTACCATTTCCACGGGCTTCCCGAAATAATTCTACAATCGTGTCGTTTTCAACGAACTGATCTAAGTTTCCTGTACGTTGATTGACTTAAGCTCTTGCTTACAATGTTCGTTTATTTAAAAGTATCGTTAACGTTTTTTTCAGTTACAGATTATTAGATTATTACATTGGATTTCTAAGTAAATATTAAATTGAGAAACCGTGATCTCGTGTGCAACAACTGTTATTTTATTAGTAATTTCAGTGAGTTGAAAATCATTCAAGGGTCAATGACAGGCAGTAGAATGACATTTATATTTCATAGATAATCAAGGGAGAAAATCAATTCTCTTCAGGACTATAGTAAATATTTGAACTGTCCACGTGTTGAATTCTATTGTTTAAAGTTCTATGACCTCTTATAAAGAGTGCCTTTTTTAGAGCGATACAACTTTGAATTGAAATAAAACATAAAAATTTAAACTCGAAGCTAAATTGTTTTCTATTTGAAAGATAGCTTTATGATATTTGAGTTCTGAAAATAATTTCCGGCATATGTCCACTGCGATTAATTCTGAGGAATCGGAACTGAAGTGTCCAATTTTTAATCACTTTTTCAAGTAATTTATTTTCATTATGTGTACCATAAAATTCACAAAGTGCTCTATAACTTTATCGAACAGAACACTGATCTTGCAAATAAATTTCCACAATTGGCAAACATTGTTTTGTGAACTCAGTCTGTCCATGATGATTTGCCACAGCTTACTGAATTGCAATGCCAAAAGAAACTCTTATCTACCAACTGTCAAATGACAAGATAACTCTACAAGATAACTCTAAAAACAGAAAAAGAACACGTTTTATGTTCCCATTCGATTCTTGGACGTTGATGAAATGCTACGTACGTCAGATATTGAAAGGTAATCAGAATGTAAGAGGCGTTCCAATTGTGTCTCCGACCTCGAATATAATTTTACAGTTGCTGAGCACAATGGAAGGATCGGAACCGCGAATGGATCCTTAATGGAAGTGTCTTCGGCAACGGTAATTAGAAGGCTTGTGCTTGATAGGAATTCGACGGTTTTGTCTCTGGTCAATTGACGGTGTTCGTGTAACTACGGCTTCCATGGCGGCGTCAGTTTAACGCCGCGCTATACGGTTCGCGTATCGCATCAGTGGACTATGTAAATTGGGGTATAGCCGCAAGGTTCTCACGTCTCACCCATAGGATTAGGATTTAATCGAACATATTGAACGCTATTTGCGAGCTAAGTACATGCACGGCCGAATGAATATGCAAACCAGGTATACTTTGACATGAGATCACAATGCGATCTTGATTACTCTCTTCATTTAACACCGAGGTCACGAAATGTCCAATTCGTTCTGAGTTATCTCGATGTGTTCAGCTGACAACCAGTCATGAAAATGCATTGTTGTAGAGTTTAAATTATACATATGTTCTTTGAAAAAAAATGAAAAATAATTTAAAAATAATTTAAAAAATAATTAAAAATATAATTAAAAAACTAATTCAAGTCAAAGCTTATAATTAAGAAAATGTCTGAATGTGTTATTTTTGTTGAGGGAGAAATATCTGTTACAAAATAGGGAAATTAAACATGGACAACGAAAATGGTAATGCATCGCAATATGCACTTCACTATTTTACTCTTACTATTTTTGATTACGTATTAAATACATATTTCATCTAGAAACACCAGCGGCATAAACATTCAACAATGAAAATTTTTAATTCGAATAAAATCGATGGTAATCTCCAAGACCCACTGGAAATCGTACTATAATAGGTATGTTTACTTTACGTCGGTTTTGAGTTTCGCGGATGCAACAGCATCGCAACTAAAGCGGTAACGAGCTGCTTGCGTTTCTAGTTTCTAATGAAATTTCTCGCACCGTTTCATTTCGGGAATACCTTGCAGGAATTAGGTCAAATATCGTTCTTAACGAACCATGAGTTACATCGCTGACGATCCAATTGTTCGAGCCAGCGCACATCTTCGAAACTCGCCAACGTTGTACCGGCTCTAACCCGCAATTAAATGATGTGCGGTGCATGATTAATATTTTTGCGGGCAACCGAAATCCGGCGAATCTCGCCGACAGCTAACGAAGCTACTGAGACGTTCGCTCGCGGAATGCGACTGACACCCTTGACGCTTTTCCTCGGGATTTTGACTCCGCAACTGCTATTGAATTCTCGCCGAGCCGTGCTCGCCGCTCGTCTGTCGTTGGGCCGAGCGGGGATTAATTAATTGAGAACATTAACGCGGAGTGTGTTTGTAACGCTCGTGCAAAGTTCAACGAAATATCTCACGGAAACTCAACTCGGCGGAATAACTTGCTCACTTCCAATTTATTGTTCCGCCGCTCTTGAGCGTTCACACGTTCGCACCGAGGCGATTGATTTGCGTCGACCACGAAGACATAATAAAGATTAAAACTTTGTGTAAGAATCCCGCTTTTTAACACTAGATTTACGGAGCACTGAAAGAGGCTATTTTACATTAATTTATAAAAGTGACGATGAGATATTTATTCTGATTTTTAACGAGTGTTGTTGCAATATTTGCCGCAAGTGACACATACATTGAATAAATAACTCATAAATGTATCTTTTTAATCTGAATAATTGTAAATTAAAACATTAGCTTGAAATTAGTGTTAAATGATCATAAATGTTAGCATAAAATAATCTTTAATGTTGCTTAATCATTATGTTACTTATCATGTTAATTTATAGCGCTTTTGAATAGTTCATTTTTATAAACAATGAAAAGAAGACGCAAGCTACAGAAACTGTAGAAAGTATCTTGAATGATTACGTTTAAAATGATTTCTTTTTCTTAATGCTTGTATTTAGATCGACAAATGTTTGCAGTATTGCGTGGGCATGCGTCTAGTCTCGTTGCAAACATGTTTATTTAAATAAATATAAAAACATAATTAAATAAGATTACTAAAGAAACAATATTATCCGACTGTGGCTCGCAACGTCAACGTTTTACAATCTGTTTTAAACATACTGCATACTTCACATGCACATATCTATTCACAGATTCATTCGCACGTACTTAACCACATACTGATCCGCTCTGAACATCCAAGAATGTCTAAGAATCACGTAAGAATCTTCTTTCGCAATGATAATGATCGATGAAAGAATAAAAGCTTCTTCGTTAGCGTTTCCGAGAGTCCGTAAGTTCGCATTTGCATAACGAACTGCAGTTTAGACTGCAGCAACGCAACGTAACGAAGTGTCCACAAGTTGCATAACTCGTGTATGACATACTCGTCTGTCTTCTAGAGTGCTCGGAGTTTGCATAGTTTTCCATTCTGGTCTTGACGAATGTGAATTTGCTACTTCAACGGCCCGGGGGCGTCCATGTGTTCCAGAATTCGAGTTAACATCGCCGATGTTACGCATTTCTACGTAAAAATGGAATAACTTTATGACCGACGTTCTATTCATTATGCTAGTATTCGTCAAAGAAGAAGAAGTTTCAAGGATGCAAAAAGTCATCGAACAATATGTCTACCTTTTCCTGAAACAAAATCATGTCAACCTAAAATATCCTCTTCGTTTTCTTGAAAAGTGTGCATTATTTTTTAAACAAGATCACACGAATTCAGAATGTCCTCCTTTTGCGTCTCCTCAACAATTATAGTCCTACGAAGATTTTCAAAAATGAAATCGCATCGATCTAAAATATTCTCTTACTATGTTTCCATGACAATTATAATCCTCTAAAGATTTTAATAATGAATCTGCTCAAAGAATTCCACTAAATCGCCACGTAGAAATGTTCACCTACTTTTAAAAATGAAATCGTATCTATTTAATGCAGGTTTCTCTGCTTCCAAAATATTAATAATCCTCTAAAGATCACAATGATGACTTTGTTTAAAGAATTCTGAAAAATCGCCACGTGGAAATGTTCATTTATTTTTACAAATGAAGTCGTACCAATTTAATGTAGGTTTCTCTGCTTCCGAAAAACTCCAATATTCGGAAGATTGCAATAATGAAGTAGTCCAACCAAATTACGATCGAGCGAAATCAGCATCACATTTCTTACTGCTTCTTTTCGGACGAAATTTCGGCTTTCAAATTCTGCGGGGCTAAAATTAGTGAGACTAGCAGAGAATCTCGGCGAGCCAATGAACCGTCACCAAATCGGGAACCTCCGAGTCTCTTGGACCCCGAAAGCCGGCACACATTTCCGCGTCGCCTCTGTTGAACAGCAAGCTGAAGAACCCGAATTTCATCGGACAGAGGGCGTGTTCACCCGACGTAATTAAGTTCGACATTCGATTATCGTCCTTCACTTGGTCAACGTGGATCTCTGTGGTTTAAGGGTGGTTTATGGGTGGCTTGCAAATACGATACCCGCATTCGCCGTTTCGTCTGATTAACGATCGCCTACAACTCGTAAATTAACGTTGAGAGAGATAGTGAGAGAGCGAAAGAGAGAGAGAGAGAGAGAGAGAGAAAGCGGGAAAGAGAGTTAGAGAGAGGGGGAGAAAGAGAGGGGGAGAAAGAGAGAGTGAGAGAGTGAGAGAGAGAGAGAGTGAGAGAGAGAGAGTGAGAGAGAGAGAGAGAGAGAGGGACGCGGCGTTCAACAGAGCTCGATCGGCACGAGTTCTCCAATTTATTCTTTATGCCGTTTCCAGATCGGATCGGATCAGCGTGATTCGCATGAACGTCGTCGCGACGGCAATCGACTAAGTACTTGGACGTGTCACGTTGCCGTCCCGTGCTTCTCTCACGTGCCAAGAATATTTGTTCGATAATATTGAAATTGGATTGCGCCCGGCAAGTGTAACACGCGCAACCATCCTCCCGCAATTACATCACGGGGAACGAAATACCGATGGGAGGATCGCCGATCGGATAAACTTACGCCGGGATGGCCGTAATTCGACTGACGTTACGGGTTCGAAGTATTTATTGTATCCGGCTGGCTATGAGCGTCCGTAGTCGTCTAATCTAGGAAATGTTCGTACGTGAGACCTCTCATTTTTGCTCCAGTTTAAAAGCTTCGCTCGTCGGTTTCCGTTTCAGTAAATATATTAATTCGATCCCGTCGGCTCGCCCTGGCACGTTGATCCACGAGTCCATGTTCGAAACTACGTTGCGATTGGTTTTTATACGATCTGCTGAATTTACGGAAATATGCTTCAGTAACTCTTGCAAAATGTAGTTCATTAAGGATGTGAATAATGTTCTCGAAGGAATTAATTATACGTGTAATTAAAATATCGAGGTTTGTGGATATAGCCTCGGACATTTATTATAAATAATTCTCTTTGACGATTCGCTTAATTAGTTGGATATGTTGCTATTTATTTTTGAGCACTGTAGATCACTGAATTGATGCAAAGGAACGTCTCTCTAGTAAAAACTGATAATCAAATCATATAATAATCCTAATTGCAAAATTAATTATACGTTAAATATATATTAAATGAAAATAATTAGTAACGTATCGATGGAGCTATGTTTGAACTCGATTGGTCGATTAGTTCACGACTGGTCAGCTGTGTAAATTTAGAAAACGCAATTTGGATAAAATCGCATTTCATAGGCTGTGATTCTGCAGATTCGATCTCAAGATTAGTATGGAATCGTTTCGATATCTCGACCTCGCTTTTAACAAGAACTCCAGGACAACGCGACTTTTGAACTCTCCTGTAGAATCGCGGACGAATCGCGTTTCCGACAGGCTGCTTCCGCAAATTAAAAACACTTCCGGTCGTTCATTCGGCATAATAGAATCGGATGCTTCCTCCGCAATTCCAGGGAGGGGGGAGGGATGTAACAGGAAGGGATCGCGGCGTTATTTTTGTTGTTTCGATTGGAGGCGAAACCCGGGAGCCCGTAATTAATTTCCCAGGTTATACCGGGTCGGCGAGACGATACCCGGTTGAAAGGGTGCTCTCCTACACGCTCTCTTAAACGAACCGAAATCGATTTCCAGTCTCTTCTGGATGTAGGACGCTCGTCCTGTAACGCTCGCGCCAATTTCCGTGCACAGATGCGTGTAATACGATTTCGTTCGCGCTGTAAATAATCTTATCGGCGGCTGCCGGGCAGGTGTAGTCAACCGCCGGTCTGTGTCCGGCGTGCAACAACAAATTTCGTTCCTTCCGCTTCGTCCCGGCCAATAATTCCAATTTGGTCCGCGAACGGGACCCGCGGAATTGTCAGGAATTGCTAGTAGGGAACCTGCGGACCTGCCGATTGAAGATTACCCGACGGAATAGTCTTCCCTTGACCATCAATTTCTCTCCACCTTCGCGACCCACCGCGATCAAACACGGAGATAGTTCGCGACAAATGCGAGCCCGAGATTTCTGATATGCCCTCTGCCGATTCTACTGCAAGCTCTCTCATTTTTACACCGAATTTTATGATAAGCGAGAGACGAGAAGTAATTCCTTCGTTGACTTAAAGAGCGGCAGGAGCGATTCGAGATATTTCGTCTGTATCGCAGGGTTTAAATGAAGCAATTCGAGGTAGAAAGTATCACGGAGCTGTTCTAGCTAGAGAGTAGAATTAAGCAATCGATGATAGGAAGAACAATGAGGAAATTCCAGTTTGAAAGAAAATCGATGCTATTGAAGGTAAGAAGAACGTTCGAGCGATTCAAATTAAAAAAGAAGATGGAGTAGGTGTAATTAGAAAGAAATGTTAAGCAATTCAAGTTAGAAGATAAAATAAAGCAATTTAAGTTAGAAAGGAAAATGAGCAGTTCAAATTCGACGAGAACATCAAGCAATTCATGCGAGATACGAAAATGGAGCAATTCAAGCTAGGAAGGAAAAATGAAGCAGTACAAGTTAGAAAGGAGAATGGAGTAGTTCTAATTAGAAAGGAATATGGAACAATCTAAGTTAGAAAAGAAAATAAACAATTCGAGTTAG
>CM052165.1:1857034-1870875 GCA_028455555.1 Augochlorella aurata
GAATAAATAATTGAATTCGGAACTGCGCGAATCGCTGGAATAAATATAAATTTTCGTGATATAAGTTTGTGGACAGTAAAATAATATTCATTCGATACTGGCGTTCGCAGCTTTCCGCGAAGCGTCGAATATTCAACCGAGCTCGAGCGGCACTCGAAATACACTGCGTTCATTGTTAACGCGACGTACGGTCGAACAGTATCATAAATATTGCTAAGTAGGCGTTTAATCGACTTCCGAAGCGGCAAAGAGATCGTCCAGCGAAGTGTTGCGTCACCTGGCCGCAAAATGAGTACGTCAACACCCGTGGCCACAGTTCCCCATGAATAATAAAACCGGTTGTAATACACGCAACTGGCTCTGCATAACTAAACGCAACGGCGCAACGAATTACCCTTACCATTGACATTAATGTAAAACACGTTACACAGCGTTCGCATAAAACTGAATACTGAAAGTAACTCGAAACGCGGGTTACATCGGATGAACTGAAAACGAACACTGAATTCCCGCGGGAAATAATTAAAATCCATTTGCATGTATAATACAGTCATTCATTTGGCACGTTTTCCATCGTAGGACCTTTCAGCTACGAAAACACGTGCCCCTGAAACAACCCGCAAGCGAAGCCCAAATTTCGCCTCATTGTAACATCTGGAAACGAAGGCTGATATTCTAAAGATCCTACCCGGAACAATTCGAATTCATTTGCGCACGTAACTGTGCTATCGGTTCAACACATTTCAATTGATCGTACAAATTGAAATCAGTCAGAAATTGATTATACAAACATCGGCTGCTTCGTTTGGCATGCTTCCGTTTGCAGCGGCATCTAGTTACGAAATTACGTATACCCGAACACAGAATCCACATTTTACCTTGTAGTATTATCTGAAAGCCAGATGCCGACGTTCCAAAGATGTTGTTACACAAGACAGTTCAAATTCATTTTCACGATTCTACCGTTCGTTGAACATCATTCAACTAATTCTACACATTGAAACCGGTTACCAATTAATTATATAAACACCGTTTGTTCCATTTGCTACATTTTTCCACGCCGTCTTTCAATTACAAAAGCACACGCACCAAGAGCAAACAACACGCAACACCCGCCCAGTTGCTACATTGTTTATATCCCTAATAGAATTTTTTGATTGCGAAAATACGCGTCCGCCAGTTCCGCGGACTGGAAAAACACGCCAATTAATCACAGCGACGCTTTCCCCTTTGTTCGACAGAGTTCGGCGACAGAAACGAATGAACGAAAAGCAAAGCACGAGCGTTACATTTCTGTATTAAGTAGGAACCGACACGGTCGATTAAAAAGGGAGGTCTCGCAGGAAATAATCGGAATCCATTTGCGCGCCTAGGCTCGTTCGTTCGTGATAATCGCGCGGCATTTCTCAAGCGTTGAAAGCGCATTACATTCGGTCCGAAGAAACGTTCAAAAACTCTGTTCACCCTAAAACGGAGCCACGGACGGATCCGTTCCCGCTCGGCCGTTTAAGAAAATTAATGAACAGCGTGGCAGCCGGCTCCCACGCAGCTCATCAGGAAAAAGTTAAACAAATGGCGTTGTTCGGAACGCGCGGAAATCCAACGGGCGAACATTTATCACGCGGCTCTTTCTGCGAATTCGCCGGGACGAATGATGTGTCGCAACGACGCCACTCCTCGCCGTCTCCAGGCTTTTTTTTCCCTCCTCGGGACAATGCGCCACGTCGCCCTCTCCCGACGCAGGCGAATTTAATTTATGACGTCCCGTGTCGACGCTTTCCTATAGCACTTCTTCGCTCGCGTTTGTTCTTCCGGCCAACATGCTACGAGACACTCCAGAAAAATTCCGGGAGAACTCGAGTGTATCGAGGCGGTGAAACGAACGCTCGCACAAAGAACGAGGCGTTTCTCCGGAATCGATGCGACGGATCGCGGATACATAAGACCGTGATGGCCCTAAATCGATGGTTTTTTTTATAGGAGCCAGTCGTAAGAAACCTCCCTCGAGATTTACTGCGACGAGGAGAGCACGTTTCCGTACTGATTTTCTACAGTGCCGTTGAACCTACGGTTTCTCGTCTCGAGATTGATCCTCTCGATCGAATATGCTTGGAAAAGTTGATTCGTATGCATACGGTGGCAGGGAAACAGCGTATGAATTTTTTAGACGTTCCTGGAGTTAGAATACAATTTACGAACACGTTGCAAGGCGGTTCAAAGGTTAAGTTCCTTATTAAAATATTCTTGAAAGAATATTCTTTTTTGTATTACAGGTGAGAACTTGCTTATGAGTTTTCTGAATGCAAGTGGAATTATATTAATGGCGACGAGAAACAACAAATGATTACGTTAAAATATAAAATAAGGATTAAGCTGTATTAGCTAAATACATAAAGCTGATAATTGTTGCGACCTTGTAATGTGTGTAATAACACCCTCCATGTGTGTAATGCAATGTTAAGTAATGTAACGTAACGTAGCGTAACGTAATGCATCGCAGTGTAATCTAAAGTAACGACATGCAGTGTAATTCAGAGCATTGTAATGTATTGTAATATTACGACGTGATGTGACGTAAAGCAGTGTAACATAATGTCATCCAATGTAATGTATTCCAGTGTATTGTAGTGTATTTTAGTTAATTACGGTGCATTGCAGTGTACTTTATTTCATTACAGTGTATTGTAGTACACTTTAGTTCATTAGAGCGTATTATAGTTCATTAGAGTGAAATATAGTTCATTCCAGTGTACTTGTAGTACACTTTAGCATAGTGTAGCGTAGTACAGTGGAATTTATCGTAGTGTAACAGTGATCGCTTAAAAATTCGTAGCCGTAACGAGTAAATGAAAAAGACGCGTCCGTAAACGAGTAAATGAAAGGAACAAAAAAAAACAAGTAATCCGATAAAGTTTTATTTAATCCCATTCGATCTGAGTATCGCAGTGAAATGAAATCAATTTTATTTTCTGTTTTTCAGCAAATAATCCACGGATACCTGAGCTATCGGTATTTTATTTAATCCACTGGCTGGCAACACCCGTGCAAAACTCGTCGCGAACATTTCGAGTTGTATGTAATTGAATTTTTCAGAGTTGATACGGAACGGTGTATTTCCGTTATCAATATTGTAGGTCGGAAGTGAATCCTCGATGTGAAGAGAAAGTTCTTATTCCTCCATGAAACGAAGTATTAACTACGCATCAGCTCAGGCGAGCGCGGTCACCGAGGAAGTTATTATATATGACAAGGGTCTAATCCTTATTAGAGTCGAAAGAATTCATTATTCACAGAAAAGCCCACGGATAATGAGCGGAAGACGTAAGAAATTGGTTTCTCTCCTCGTCGTTAATGAAACGCTGGAATTTCATTCATAAAGCTGGAAGATGCGCCGCTTTGATCAGAAATTGATCACGTAAAACCTCAACAGACCTCGATCCGTTGCGTGCACTGGGAATACTAATTGTCATTCCTTGAAAATTCATTTTTTCAGTTGAAAAGTAATCTCGCAATATAATCGCCAATTCTGTTTCAAATGTCTATGGATAAATGTTCTAGCACAATTTTAAGATAGAAATTTTCGAAGAAATTTATTTCATGGATATTGAAATCAGCTTCTAATGGTATTTAAAGATAAAAATTGTGTGATGTAATAAGTTCTGAACATTAATATGTAACCTCTGTGGAAGCGTGGTTGCATAGAGAATGCACCAGGCTTGTCGACCCACAAGGAGCTCGTACAGGAATTGTTGCACAATGGAGATGTCTTAATGAGGTCAGGAGAACAATGAAGCCACTGGCTGCACTGTTAATTGTTACCGTATTATTCTAATACGCCGTTTACTTTGTCAACTATATTCAACGTCTTGAGTTACTATTTCAATGATCACTATGTATTCCTAGTGAACTTCTGCAACATCGGAATACTTTATTCGACAAACCTATGGCACAAGTCCGAGACACAAAATTGTAGTTTATATTTGCAAGAAAGATACATATGACTTTCAAATTCGTACTACAAGATTTTCAATCTAATTATCGAGCTTCATTTTCTTCGATTGCCACTTCATTTTCAACACGATTTAATCACTGATACTTACATTATGAGTTATGAGTTATACATATTTACTCAACGTGTCTAAATTCTTACAAAATACAAAATTAAAAAGTTTTTTCTTTGTTTTATCAAATTTATAGTTTATATACTTTTACTTATACTATACCCTTTATTGCCCTGTGCTATATTATCCTACTCTATTAAAAAAATAAGAAAGTAATAAAATATAATATATATATATATATATACTTATTTATCCAGGATATTTAAATTAAGATTAGCCAGAGGATTCACTAAACTTGTTTCAAGCTTCAGACACATAATATCGGTTCAATTAATCTGCAATTTTATTTCGGTTTAGAAATCTTTCGCTGGGATCTAAATATTTGTCCCGAGCGATTGGAAAAAGCTAGCATTAAAAACGTGTTCCCATATTTCAAAATAGACTCTCTCCGCGAGATCGCGAGGGCCCATTCAGTGGCAACTCGATCACACCCGAAGAATGACATCCCAAAGACGCATTCTCCTCGTGGAAAGGCTTTAGACGTCGGATCACGTCCCACGGCATCCGTTCTTGCTATCTCCGCGGCGTCCTGTATTAGTGAAATTTATATTCATGGTTCGTGGGAGTATACGAGAACCTGTGGTCCACCTACGACCACTAGAAAAAAGCATGATACCTCGTCTAACGACCCGATTTTCATTCAATCAGCCGAGATATTCATAGCCTGCACTGTTCCAGAAGTCGAAATTGTCGGGACGCGCATGTTGTCTCCTCGCGCGTTGCTATTTTTTCTCGGTACGTTGAAAAATACAGCAGCGAAAAGCTGCTGCTGCACAGACCAGTGGATTAAAATCATAGTGGCGCGAGCCGTATTTTCGAAAGTTTTGACTTATATCTTAACACTTCACCGATAGTTTCCTCGCTGTTTTTTACTAACACTTAAGGGCGGGCCACATAAATTTGTATTTTTCATTTTGGCTTCCTAAATGACATCCTTATTAGCTAACATTTATCTTGAAAGAAGTTTAAAGAAATCATTCATACAACATTTTACTATTCAAATATGTGACATAACGATGAATTTCGTAAAAATAACAAGCGTAAATTGCTTCAGACTTTTAGCGAATTTTATTATAATACACGCGGTTAATCATTAGCCTCTTTTACTATAACTTCTTTTTATAAACTATGTGTTGTACGAAAAAATGTTTCGAGAAGAAGTTGTTCGCATGAAAAGGAGCAGAGACGGCAACAATTAACTTCTGGTTATTTTCTTCCTATATTGAGATTTGTACATATTTCGTATGAATATTGTATTAGTGATTTCTGGTTTATCTTATGATACTTTCGCTGCGCATTAAGTCAGTCGAATTCGTCGCACACCTACACAAACATCACCTGCGCAATTCTGCGATTCCGTAGCAGGAATTAATTTTCGGCTTTCACGAAATATATTGCGTCAGCTGTCGATAACGACAGGGCGATAAAAACCGGATTCGGAAGCGTGCGTGCAAACGTTGTTTATACCAAAGGGATCCCTCACCCGCCCAAGACACTTTACTCGAAAGCTATGTTCCTAGCCATAAATATCGTGCAAGGTGTGGCGGTAGTCGGGAATGTTCGTTTATATTACCCCGCGACCTAAAAATCAGCGAGTCCATCGCTTACGGGCCTCTCGGTCGAATTTGGGGTTGTTTTACGACCCCATAAAAGAGCAGCGGCTGGCAGTATCTCCTCTATCATCATTCGTCGTGCACGGATCGCCGGGAACGTTAAGTGCGACGTGGAAAACTGTGACTCTACGGCTCGCGAAACTGCTTCGAAACCGATTTTTTGATAGACTTTCCACGCCATTCGCCGGATTACTGAGTGCTGCACGACGTTCTAGTCACGCCGCGACTATTTACGAAGTCGACCTGCACTGGAAACTTCTGAACTGCAGTAGAACCTCGATTATGCAGACGATTCCAGAAAACTTGAATGTTCTTCTGTATATATTGTCCGTTGCTGAAAAGATGACACAATTTCTGCAAGAGGAGCGTCTGCATCTGCATGTATGTAGTCCCCAATTGTCTATGACCTCCCGAATCCCACTCCTATTTGCAAACAAGAAGAGCAATAAACTAATCGACGCGAGAAGCAAGGGGGGGTCGCCCACTCTACCTAATCAAGTCTCTTGTTCAGCGCATGACTTAGCTAATAATAATCAAAAGTCATAGTAACAATCCGGGATGAAAACAAAATGGAAGAGGCTAGGAGAAGACTGTGAGGGAGCGAGACAGCGACGGGAGTTAGGAGGCGTTGCTTGTTTACAATCGGCCAGGCTGGAGTCCCTCGTTTCCTGGAAATTGGGGACTAGTTAGAAGAGATCATTTCCGCGAATAAGAGAAACGATTTACTCTAGTTCTGCGAGGGCGTTAACTGAGTGGATTTGTGAGAATCCATCCTACACTTTAATCTGTGCTATCTTCTGAGAAACGGGCAGTACTTCTCATTCTTACTGAAATTTGTTTCAAATTCTCTCCTTTTGTTCGTCTTTGAAGGATTTCTATTTTCTCTTCCTGAGTTAAAGATTTGTCACGTGACGTGCTTTCAGTTTTAATGCTTTTTAATAATGTTTAGTACGTTTTTATGTCTTAGGAATGTACTAACACGGAGAATTTGCAGTAGAAAATCCGTGAATGCATTTAAATGCAACGACTGTGTGTAGTCATTACATTACATTAACATTAGTGTCTTACAATTTTGTCCACTAGTGTAGATAGCCTTAAATCGATTCTATTTGGATATACCATGTGCTTGGAAAGTAAGGAATAATCGAGGTCCTAATCTACAAGTTATATATATTGTTCCTTAATAAAATCTTATTCTATCGTGTTATCTTAATAAAATGATTTCTCAATTAAAAAACTAGACGTAGTTTTTACTAAATCCTACTTCAAACAGTATGTAGTTTAATTCCATTTATTAACACATAAAACGCGACTTCATTTTCAGCAGACTCAAATTGCGTCTGCTTAACATAATTTTAATTAACAGTGTGCTTGGAAAATTGTATTCTTCTGTGCATTATGCAGTAGAAACAGCTTCTGAATTGTTTAATGAAGTATTATTGGAATAATTGACTGCTAAGTAGATGTGAAGTGGGTATCCTCGATCGAAAGGCACTTGAACAAATATAGATTCTGTAATCGTTAATAAGACAAGCATTTTTCCTGTACCAGTTTCTAATGTAGCTGCATATCTCTGCATGATGGAGAACATTTTAATGACCGCGTGAAAGCAAACGAAGCTTCACTTGCAAAGCTAATTTAAAATTCCCAAGAGGAGTTGCAATACCATGTAAATGTAAATGAATCTTCTTCAACCTCTCGCCTTACTTGGACTCGCCTTTTAAGTATGAGTAACCTGTTAGGTATGAAATTTATTCGTGTTTTTAAGTCGGAAGGGAATGCTATTCTCGAGTCATCAATATTTAAACACTCATCTAAATGTAGGGACAATCATAAATTTTCATTTCCGCCGAAAAAATTATTCCTGTCGAAGAATTTCTAATAATTCCACGTGTATATAATTATTGCAAAGATAATAACACGCCGAGGGATTAAAGGAAAACAGCTAACTGGTTAAGTTAAATAAATAAATGTTAGAGATAAACTGAAAAAACGCCTGATATATTATAGTATTAATAGATACATATTATTGCAACAGCTGGCAACGAATTTCACCTGCAACACTGGTTTAATTATACCTGAAGAAAAATGAACGCATGCGTAAATATTTGTCGACAACATCTTGGCGAATCAAAATTTCCTCCGCCGTGCGGGTAACTATTTCCACGAGCGTCTAATTAGGAAGGATGGAGAGATGCTGAAAGGAGACCGTCCGTTCCTCATCTAGAATGCATTAAATTTCCTTAGGGTCGCGGAAAATCGAATTTTCTTCGTCCCCGGACCGTTTATTCTTAATTCTCCGTATTCGCGATTGCGTTCTACATCTTAGACATTTCAATTACCTTCTCGTCCCGATTCCGTGCCCTTATCAAATCAATTTCCCAGGCCCGTCAATAGTCACGGCCGCGATGTTTATGTAACGAAGGCTGTCCCTATGCAAATTCGAGATCTACTCTAATAAGACCCTAGAAGTCACTTTTCCCCTAGGGCGCAATTTAATCGGTAACCCAGCGCCCTAGAATTTATTTGCTGTGTACTTCCCATGTCCCCTACCAAAAAGGAGAGCATTATCTTAGGATATGCGAGCTAACGAGGTCCCTCGAAGTATGGCCAAGAAAACCGGTTCTCCCCTAGTACCTTCCCCTAACAGTTTTCTCTCGCGTATCGTTACCGTCCGATTTCATTTCTGCTCGACGATTACGCCTCCTATTCCCGACGAAAAGAAAACGGCCCGGTTAGTATAATGTCCATCAACTTTTACAGCCATCTTAAAGCCGAACGCTGATGTAACGTTCTCTGTAACAGCCTCTCTCCTGTCTCAGTCGACCAGCAAATGAATTTCGGATCGCTTAACGGAGAACCGATTCATCTATTTTTCACGATCTTGTAATTTTCCGAGGTATTGAAATAAATTTTAATGAAAATCAATTAGTGTCATTGCGATTGGGATCCTAGATCTTCGAGAAAATATAATTTATAGGTAATAGATGCATCTATGAATCACGTTATTTTCATGGGCGCTTTTAAAATGCCATTAAATGCCCATAATAATAGAAATTAATTACGTTACTGTTCTACGTGTACAAGAGACTTTCTATATGGCTTAAGAAGTCATTTATTTCTTCAGAGTTTTATAAAGAAATTCACCAAAATGTGAGAGATATCACTGCGAAACGACCACAGAAATATTATCGCTAAAATGCCACCCGTTTCTGACGTCAAAATTGTTTGATTGAATTCTCTCCTTTATTCCTTAGACTTCACCCCTTACGATTCTATTTTATTTCTTATTTAAACGAGAAAAAATTATTATATTTATATTATATATTTAGACTGTGTTTATAATTATTATATTAAACTTGTTATTATAATCGTCCAGTTGATTTGGAAAAAGAATACTGTTACCTTTTTCTGAAATAATTATTACTGACGTTGCTTTCTCACATAGCATAATCAAAATAAAAATTGTCTGCACCAACTAGATTCCGAAGTTAAATCAAAATAGCTTTACTAAATTAAAAACAATATAAGAGTGTCTTTAAATTGTGTTAAAGTTTTTACTACTATCTATGTTACTAGTATTTTATGCACATTTCGAACTGTGAATCATTTCTTTCATGATTTCGACACATATTGTATTATATATCGCGGCAGCACTCGGAAATAATATTTCGAAGTTGCATCTCGGGGCGAACGGATCAAACGCTATCATTTTTCTCTTTCACCGAAGAAAATGTATCCCGGCATAATTTTTGCTGATATCGAACTCATTCATCCCGGAGGTTCGGCCGTTTTAAAGCATGATCGATGCCTGAAACGCTTTCCCTTGGCATCTTATGCCGTTGCATTCGCGGCATAAATATTTATGCTTCACCGTCTTTTGCCGTGAAATCGCGTGCAACCTCGTGAAATAATCGCGCCGCAAATACAAAAGCTTTCGCAAGAAATATTCGTCGAATTCGTTTGATTCGCGGAAGAGACGATACCGCGTCCCATTACGAGAGAAATATTTTTCGAAATGCCCGAGGTGCGAAGTCGAATTGATGGTGGGATTCCATTTGAGAACTGAAAGACTCACGGAGAAAAATATCAGGCAGCACAATACTAGTTTATCGCACCTTCTACCGTTGCTCCAGGCGAACTTATGCTACCACGAAGATATTTACTTCACCGTTTCAGAGTTTCATTATATTACGTGCACTACTATATTTGATTGCATTCCCTGCTGAATATTAAAAAAGTTGTTTTCAGCGTTCTCGAAGCAATTTTTCGAAGGGAATATTGTTCTTAATTAAACCAACCATTTTGTTTCAATGTTTGGCACAGTGGCAGTCTGTTTGGAAAATTTGTTCAACGGTGAGAACATTTTGCGGCATATAAAATGTGTTTCTTCAAATTTCGTCATTATGCAAGGTTTTATTCAATTTAATTTGAAATTCTTCTTATTTATGTTAGTTTCGAAGTTCTTGCAGTCAATTTCATTTCGCATTTTTCACTTCATTTGAAAACTATGTTGTACACGTTTTACACTTGTCGATCGATCGTTTCTCTTGAACATCTTCAGAATCTTAACATTGATCGTTTCAAGATGAAAATATTCAGAAGAAATGATTTATCAACATGTGTGAAATGTGTACAGCATAATTACACAAGTTTAGAATTCAACTTCAATGAGGAGGACTTTGAAATTTAATTGAATAAGAACTTGAAATTGAGGTGTAAAATGAATAAGAAAAGCTTTAAAATTAAATTCAATAAAATGATCATTACAATTACATTGAATGAAAAGAACTTTAAAGTTAAATTCAATAAAACGAGCCTTAAAATTAAATTGTACAAAAATAACTTTAAAATTGAATTCAATAAAACAGAGCTTAAAATTAAATTGAACAAAAAGAACTTTAAAATTGAATTCAGTAAAACGAGCTTTAAAATTGAATTTTATGATCAAACTTTAAAATTAAGTTGAACAAAACGAACTTTAGAAATGAATGGAACAAAAAGAATGGAAAAACAATGGTGTTACAAATTTTCTACGACAAATAAAAACCAACATACTATTTTTAATCAAAGTTTTGACATACGAGTTTTAATCAAATTGGTTATGTGCGTCATAATTAATTTCGAACTAAGTTAAACAACGAGGTCCACCAAAATTGTCATTTCCGCAATTAGCGCGTTGCGGCATGAAATCGAGGTGAAATGGACGCAGTGTCTCAGCAGGATCAGCTTTGTCAGAAGTCGGAGGGCCGCTATGATAGAAAGTTTACGCACGAAAGCAAGCGGAACGGGATTGCTCAAGAGCCGAGCATAAGTGGTCGTTTCCTTTCAAAGAGCTCGATTGGATCGTTAAAACTTTTCTGGAGATTGTTCTTCGGCTCTCGGGAAGCAATACCTCGTCCAAAGTTGATCGTTGCTGCGTGTGAAGATCAATTAGCTGCCGCCGATTTCTCAAATACGAGAGCGTGGAGCAGCTTTTCACACGCTCTTCGGTGAACATCTTCACGGAACTTCCGAATCCAATACCTGTCTCCTTCGAAATAACTTTGCTCGATTAGTTCATGACCCGCGATTGACCTCCTGTTAGCTCGGAACTCCGTGGAAACTGAGATCCCATTGTGCTGTAGCAAATCTTGTGGAATAATTTTAGTACACGAAACAGATCCGCGAGCGAAGAAAGTATCATTGTCATTTATTGCAATATCACTCTCCCGGAAAATAAAGTACAGTGTACGTGAAATTCAAGTTTAATTCTGTAAAGATCTACAGAAGAAATTAATTACGACATATATAAATTACTATTCAAATTATCGAAAGTTATTTATACACAATTTGGATATTTAATAGTAATTGAAATTGTAATAGATTTTTAATGGAAATTGAAATTGTAGCAGACTCTTAATAGAAACTTAAATCGTAAAAGACTTTTAATAGACATTTGAGTTATAATGCATTTTTAAATAGAAATCTAAATTGTAAAAGAATTTTAATAGGAAATATTTTAAATTGTTGTCAGCCTTGTATTATTTAATATGATTGCGAAATTGAAAAAGAATCTCGTATATTCGAGTTTGCTACGAGGACATAGCACGGATTTTGGGAAATTATTTTAGGGAATTATGAAATTCTAGCCGCGCAGCAATTTCTGCGGAATATTTCCGGTATTAAAGCAAGAGTTGGTCAACTATTAGCACCGGCGATTTTCGCGCGCATATAACTTGAACATTGACGCGTACACTGTAACACTTGTTGATCGGAATTTTCGCGTGTCTGGAGCAACGCTCTGATTTCATCTGATTCTATCTATTCCGTTAATAACGAGACCGCGTGGCGAGTCTTTAACAATGAATTCAAACGGCGACACGCTGCGTTTCGATGGTTCCGAAAGCTTTCGGAACCAGTGCGATTGATCTCCCGAACGACACGCGCGTTTCAATTTATTACGAAGTATCGGCGAAACGTCCGGCCACTGACTAATGAGACCGACGTTCTCCCACCCCAGCGGCCGTGATTATAAATTTTCCAAATTTTTCTTGCTACATTATCAAGCCATATTTCATTCCACGACGAAATAAAACCGAAACTATTGTGGATATCCACTCGGATGATTAATGGAGGACTTTACCGTGGAGAATGAAGCAAATCCTACAGCCGATGCTATTTTGACATTAAAAAATAACGTTTGTCGCGGAAATCGCGCGCGACAGATTTTCTGACGCAGTCGCGAAGCTTATAAGTTTGCTGAAAAATGGTCCCCTTGAATGTGCTGCGAAATTACGGAGATTGTTGTGCTGGGAATGTAATTTTTTAAATGAAAAGAGAAGCGTGACGTTTTATAAAAATCACTTAAGAATAATTATTCTATAAAAAAAATTCTATAAGTGATTTAATTAGAAGGCTTGTGCAAATTTAATATCACGATGTTTGAAAACATAATAAAAAGATTTGCAAAATTGTTTCCAAAAGTGGCAGAATAAGAAAAATTTTAAAGATCGTTTCATAAGATTTATGCAAATGATTTAAGAGGAAATCATCTCGTATGGAACGCAGACAATGTTCTACAGGAACAATCAACTTTGGGTCATATGTGATCTGTAGTATACACTCTTAGCTAACTGACATAGCAATTAATTTCATTGTAAAAATTATGACTTATTACAGATCGTTGAGTGACGATGATGTTGAATAACTGAAGGAAATAAAATAAATTTCCAAAGAGTACACGAGTTGAAAGCAGCGCGCATAAAATTTCCATCAAACCAAATCTAATATTTCCAATTACGTTATTCGATGCACAGAAAATCCGCAGAAAATCCGCAGAAAATCTTCAGAAAATTCGCAGAAAAATCGCAGAAAATCCGCAACAAATTCGCGGACAATTCGCAGATGCACCGCATCAGGATTCCGTAACAGGAGTCAGGTCGGTTTCGTATACCCGGCTGCAACGGTTGCATTCTCACGAAGTTCGCGAGCCCTGTCGCGGCGTTCCTTTCATTCGGTTCGGAGAAACAAACGCGTGAACCGTTCCATTGTTGCGCTGTTAGAAAAAAAGGAGAAGAGTTCCCTGGAGCGGGAAGTGTTCCAATTATGGTTGCGAAGAGTGGCTCCGTTTTCGGACGTTCGTTCAATGGAACCGGTCATCTGTCACGAGCACAGCCTGCTCGAAGCAGAAACTCGCCTCGGGAAGTTTGCTTTCAACGGTTCGAGCTTGAACTTCCTCGCGAAGAATTGTTTTAGCGGAGCTTCGCGAGTCGTTCTTTGCCGAACGAAGACCCCCGTGGAGTCGGTCGCGCGAACGATAATTGCGCGGCCAGAAAGATGTACTGATTATTCGAACAGATTAGATCGCGCAGGAATCTGCAATGGAAATTAAAAGTCGGCGCGGGAACTTTCCGTGCTCGAAGTTCGCGGACGAGCGCGCGCTTAGGCGACAGCTCGGACTGCCGTCCCTGCCACTGGAGAGAGGAGAAAGTATGGCAGAGCAGCCAGATTTTTCAGATGGCGAAACTTCACAGACGTCGGCCGCGTCGAACTTTAACTCACCGATCGGGGACGGAGTTCTTCGTTTTTCGACCAAGAGACTTTTCCATCGTAAAAATACCGTTCG
>CM052165.1:1870975-1903724 GCA_028455555.1 Augochlorella aurata
TAACAGTATAAAAAGCCAAATTCGAGTCGAATTTAACACCGACTAAAATTAGAAAAAATTCTCTGCTCTTCAAGGGCCTGTCGGCACGCGAGAGATCCAACTCGACAAATTGCGCAAGGCTCGTTGAAGCTCCAGTCCTCGCGAAGCTCGGTCGAAATAAAACATTTAAGCCAAGCATGTAGCAAAAAGTAGTAATAATTCTCGAAGGACTGGCACTCGGACCGTCAAATAAAATTCTGTACTCTCCACGGAACCTGTCTGGAGACCGTAAAGCCGCAAAACCGAAGAGCTTCGGGAGCTTTCTACCGTCGGAAGAGTTCGAGGCCGTGCCGTGCCGAGCCGTGCCGAGCCGAGCCGGTCCGGGCGATTTAAAACGATGAAATAAAACCGCTGACTGGTCGGTAATTCGTTGCTAAGCCCGATATCCGTTCGCTTGTCCGGGGCTCGGGACTGCGAAAACTACTTCGCGCACTAAACGTGATTACCGTTGGCGCGTGTTTCCGCTAGCAAGTGCCCAGCTGGCTGAAACCGTTCCTTATCCAGGCTGAGCAACGAGCTGGAAAAAGAGGCGGTGAAAAGGAAGCGTGACAGAGCGAAGAAAGATGGATGGACAGGTAGATAGATTATATGGATAGACCGCGGGATACACAAAGGAGGCGAGACGCGCCGGGAGAAGCCGGAAGACGGGCGGTTGTCGGCGAAGAAGATTTTTGGGATCCTTTAGGTCGCGCGTCGGTTTCACCTCTTTTGCTGAGATAAAGGGGCTGTAAGAGAGGACGTTAGACCGGTGTTCTCATGGCCTGGCCACCGTGGAAACACAGTGTAATAAGATTCCGACCCGCTTTTTGCTCGGAATTCCCCGCCTTGTCCCGATTCGTTTGAATATGGAAAAACCGAGCCTTATCTCACTGCTTCCCTCGGAAGGGGACGGTGTAGATGCCTCCGATTAGGGATTGAGAGAGGTCTCTTTGTTTTTGCAATGCTGGGTCCTAGGGAAATTGCGTATCCGGTGGCGCTAGGAGTAGCCGAGGTAAGGACGATCGGTAGAAAACTTATTTCCTTAGGGAAACATTATTCGTCGAGGAAGCACGATCCGTGGAGATCATTTCTAGATCTCGGAAGGAACTCGGTTTCTATGGATCCGCTTCTGATATTTTTAGACAATTCAAATACGAGAACAGCATTATTAGTTCGGTCTCTTCTCGAATTACGAGCGAAATCAATTTTTCATTTAACACAGTTACTTTGAAGATGTCTCTGATATTGGGAATATCTTCGTATTTTATACAGGGCGTATCAGAGTTATCGTAACTCCGGGAAAATGAGGGGTTCCTGAGGTCATTTGGAGTAACTTTTTCCTTAGTGAAAATGCGATTTGCGACCGAAGGAGGGGGATATACTCAGGCTCCGAGTTGCGTTCGAAGGAATGGACAAGTCCTGGAGTGTAAATTTTCCCAATTCTTTTTACTACGCGACAGTGATAATTTTAACAAAAACATTGTTCATCCTCCAGAATGTTTTCAGAATGTCCGGAGAATATTCACTAATTTTTCCGCCCTGAAATAGTAAGTAGTTCAACCTCAACAGTAGTTTTAATCCTCTGATGCGCATGATATCTCATATGTGTCATATGAAATTTGTATGCGATGTGTATATATGTGGGATAGGCCTAGTCCCCTTTAGTCCTATTAGTCCGCCCTTCTATGATAGTCTCCGCCCTCTTCGGGATTATCCCGGTCCCCTTTTGCATTAACCACGCCCCTTTGTGGTTAGCTCCACCTCGTTTTGTATAAGTCTCGCCACCTTTGAGATTAGCCCGACCCTTTTGTGGTTATCCCCTCCCCCTTTTGTATTAGCACCTCCCCTTTAGAGTTGGCCCCGCCCTCTTTCATATTAAATCGTTAATTCAAACTTTTTGTTTTGCTATATACATTGTATTTTATTGCATATATGAATATTAGTATTATTAGTATTACTATTATGTATAATAAATATAATATATATTATAAAATATAATGCATAAAAATATATATTAATATATTTAATTCAGTAGTATTATATTTCAATAGTATTTTGATAGCATTTTAATTATAAATACTACTTCTTCATTTATCTTTACATTTACTATATAATTTACTTTAATTGTCTTACGGTAAAATAATAAATTATTTATGTCGATTAGATCAAACAGTAAACATAGAAATTAATTTTCAGTATCGACTTTCCCATCACAGAAAAGTTTATGGAACTTGAAACCAGGAAATATTAAGGTCGCTACACTTTCTCTTATATGTATCGTAATAACTGAAAATCATGACGCATAATCTCGATTATGAAAGAGGCAACAGACCAAGCTATGTCTGCAACATTGTGTCTATGAAAGCAATTGAACTGAAATACATTTTCTCTAACGTGCATGACAAAAATTCAATCGTAACCATCACGACTATGAAGAAGAGACAACATACATTTCTGCGACATTTTGCTTAAGAATTGGAATTATGTCAAATGCACGACGGAAAGTAATGGAAGAAAAAGAGGAACTAATTGGCGCGTTACTGCTCGGAACAAAGTAGCAAAGAGAAGATTGACGTATAATTCGATTCCCGAGAAATTGCGTGGATCCGATTTCCTCGGGAATGGTTGAGAGCATAATGAGAAACCGGTGTGAATGAACAAGATTTCCACCGTGGCTATACGTTTAAAATTTCTCGAGAAAATTTCTCTCCAATTACACGGCAGTCTCGCTGCCTGCGCGAGGATCCGCTTACAAACGTTTGCCAAAGAGAAACGCCGGGGATCTACGAACGGAACGATAAATGTTGCTGTCTCGCAGCGCGTAAGATAGTTTTCGCAAGTTGCGCCCGCATTGTCTTCTCACTTAGATCGCCGAGACTCAAAAGACTGCGAGACATCGTCGCTCGCTTCTGCAATTGCTAAGCGCGTTAACGTGTCAAGATTTATCTTCGCTTCCGGCAGCCGAGACATTAATTATACGAAGCCAGCTCGGGCGGCGTAAAGAACTTCACCGAAAAGTAAACACATCGTCGTTTATTTGTCCCTGAAGCTGGTCCGACTACGGACCGACTTATACCACTTATCCGTTACTTATCTGTGATCCACGGATCTGCATAGTTTAGAACCTCCCTGCGCTGTTTTTAGAAGAGATTGTAGTCTTCATTAACACATCGTGTGCCGAAAACCAAGCCCGAAAGTTCTTACGAAATCCGAATAATTGGATTTATGAAACTGAAAATAGAAAGCTAAAGGTTGTCATAGTGGATCAAGTTCAAACAATTTCGCATTATTTCAGTTTTTATCAGGATAAATACGAGGTAATTTTGGAAACTAGTCAGAAATTAGTGGTAGAATTATATCAACAAGGAATTATATCAATAATATCAACTTTTAAACGTTTTAATAGTGTTATTTGATATTTTTGCAAGATAAAATTATCCGTTGAGAAAATTATAGGCTAGCGAACTTCATTAAAAATTTTAATAACGCTATTTAGAGAGCTTGATAATATTGCAAGATTCGTTGAAAAAAATATAAGATGCATTAAAGATTTTAATAATGTTATTAAGACATCTCGATGTTATTGCAAGACAGATAACATAGTAGGATCCTAGGAAACAATGTTTGGAGATCGAGTATTGTCTGTATACTTGTGTAAACGCGAAGAGGAGGAATCGTGAGATAACAGCGACCCTTTCGTAACAATGAGTGCTAGATAAATACTGTTAAATATCCTATTGTTCAAATTTTAAGAGACAGAATGAAGTACGATTTTTAGGTAATTAGTGGAGTGTATATTTACTTACGTACAGTTCTCTCTATGTTTTCATACCTGAAAATGGATAATCCAATTGTTATGTTTACTCGAAAACATTTATTCTGTGTTTATTATAGTCTGCCTTGTTGCAAAATATTATTTTTGCACTTCTAGAAAAAGTGATTCACATGATAACCTCTTTTCTAACTTAATAATTCCAAAAAGGAGATGTTTAATTTTTATTTCTAAAAATATTGTTTGATACGAAACATTCTACATGTATGAAATAGGGTAAGTGTATCAATTACTATAAAATTCAATATACTGAGTTCTTTAAATTAAATTTCATCTGTAATTTTCATGACCGAATCAACATTTCAACTTCTTAAAACTTATAAAATAAATTATAAAATTAAACTGATCTTTTATATTTCTCATAATCGTTTTTCGATCTTGTCTTGATCTTGTTAAAAAACTTAAAGAACACGTTGCAAACGAAGAACATCAATAAATGATGTTTTTTAGAATAAGAAAATTCTATTCATAAAGCTCAACCAAATTACAGAAAATAAGGAACTTAACAAAGAACTGCTGAAGCCTCAGTGGAGATATATAAAAAGGCGAACACGCAACGAAACAAGCCCACGAAACCATTCCATTATACACTAGTTCGCAGCGAAACTACATCGATAATCATAAAATCAGTTTCACTTGATATTCAGTATCGAGCCCGCCATAAATACGAGGAACTCCCGCTATTTATGTCCGAAAACCCGATCCACCCCACGTAACAAAATTCAATCGAGGATTCAGCAGTCCCATCCCGATATATCCTAAGCACCTGTACCACATACCTGTGTAGTAGCATTAAGAAGAAGGACGCAGGATATCGCCCGAGGAGCACCGATAAAGGCCACTGAGAACCGTCCCTCGGGTAGTCACGATTGCGCAATATTTGCGCGAAGGGTAAATCTCGCGGAATCCCGGACGCGGAGAAAATCTGATTTTCAATTCGACGCCGATGGGTAGGGATCGGTAGGATAATAGGAAATTCCGGTCGCGTGGCAGAAAATTCGCTCGTGGCCGACAATTTTTTTCGGAGGAGTCACGGCTCGTAAAGTTTTGCGACCGGTTCCCGGTGTTTCCGCCGAAATGGATTCGCCGTAGCTACAGTCGTCATCCCGGCATGTCGATAACACTGCCTCCCGATGTTTTCGATACGTGTACACGTATACACAGACTGGGTCACCTGGCGCTTGCACTACAAATATGTTGTTTTTTCGAGATACACCAAGTTTCGTAAATTATTTATCGCATTTCTTTACACATATCGATATCTCCTTCTGTTTTTCTTAAGAAAGACCAATGTATTGTTTAAACATATATAACTTGTTGTATTCACTTAGCTTGCTTACAATCAATTCCTTTAATTCTTATAATGACCCGGTGTAATCGCCTTTGTATCTGCAATGACATTCGATTTACTTCATAAATATATCTGTTATCTAAATCTAAAATTATTAATATCGGTACACATTAATTCAATAACTAATGAGTTTTTATGTTGTAACAATAGTTGTATGTGACGTTTGTTGTCACTTGATATTTCCAAACACATACAATGGCAGTTTCCTTCATTAGGAATTCAGTGACTATAATTTAGAAGAACGAGTGCTTCTTATCCTTCTTGTCAAGTAATAGTAAAAAAATTAAGAAAGTATTGTAGTCACTTTATAGTAAACGAGTCCCTTTAAGATTTAACAAAAATGCAGTAGACCAGTTTCGAAAAAGTTGTTGCGCTTAACAAGGTGTTCGAATACTTGCCAGGTATTTTATATACAAGGTACCCCAGAACTCCCGTTACACCTACGAGGTGGTGATGAAGCAATTTTTATATAAGCATATACATGCGTATATAATATATTTCAAGAGCTATATCCATCGCGCGTTTTCTTCGCGCTTTTGTCTTTTTCTATTCGCGGAAAGTATACGCGTCTCTCGATGAGATGCATCAGACGCATTCCATTACGACCGCGATACGACAGCGCAGCTGATGCACAAGTATTCCCAGGGAAACCGACGCGACGAGACGTCCTCCGTTACCCATCTTACCCTTTCTCTTTCTCGTCTTTTCTTTTTCTTCTTTCCCTGCCAGCCCTCTCTCCCTCTTTCTCGCTATTTTTTCTCGCGTCTCCGGCCCACGCGTCATCGCTTTTGTTTTATTTACCTTGCTCGAAACAATGCGGCTGCATTTTCGCCCGAGCCGGCTGGTTTATGCAGAACGCGCACCGGATTTATCAGCAGATGGGAATAACGCTTCTGCGGTTGCGATAGATCGTGCTTCCACAAAAACCGGCTTCTTTTGTTGCAAGTGAAATAAGATGCCCATGGAATTTATGCGAAAGCTGCAACGGCGGTGGTCGTTAGCTTCGTCGAATTGTGACAGAACAATGGTCGTTCTTCGAACGCCTGTAATCTCGTGAAAGAAGATCGGAGGATACTCTATTTATGCTCATTATAAAGGGCAAGATCTCTGCTTCAATAACCATGATTTCCAATTGCTGGATAAATAATTGATGACGATGACTCGTTTCCTTTATAAGCTATTGTATGAAATTAAAAGAAGAGTAATATATGGCAGAAAGATTGACGACATTCAACCGCCTGCGACTTTCTGAAATGAAATTGTACGAGGTTTTGATTGTGCTTGTTCTAAAGAGTAAACTGTCTAGACGAATGTTCTTTATCTCAGTTTCTTCAAGAAATGAATTATTACGGTGTACTCCTTGGAAGTAAAATATTAAAATAGATTGTATCCGATAAATGGTCTATGCTTGAACTAATGTAACTTCCTATAAAAAAATATTACGACGTTCTTCTTATGTTCTTGTTAAAAAACGAAGTCCTTTATCTTTTTAAAAATGAATTACTATAGCCAACTACATAAAATTAAAATATTACAATAAATCGTGTCCGATGAATACTCGATGTTAAAGAGCAAAGTCTCTAACTAGGACTCTAGAAGCCCTAGCCTAACCTAACCTCAAGCGTGATCCGAATTAATACTAAGTACGAAACAGGTCGGACCAGAATAATCTAACAGCCGGCGAAGGAATTTCCTAGCGCAGTCGTCTCGTAATCTCTAGAGGCAAATATTTTTTTAAAAAAGAAAATTCAGAATTCTAGAGCCGAGGAACGCAATAAAAGCCTGCGTGGGAGCGTTATAGCCTCCACGGGCGGAATGTTAATTGCAATGAAAGTTTGCAATATCCTTTATGGGCATTTAAGCACGTATCCGTAACAATTCGTCGTGTTGACGCATTGATGCGAACTCAGGAGGCTGTGGTGCATAGGAATGCGTGAGTAATTATGCATTCTTGTATCCAGGCTTTATGAGGTTTACGAGTTGGCATGGTTCACACGTGCTCGCCGGGCAGTCATGGCGAACATAGTTTCTTAGCCCGCGGGGGCGGTGCATAGCATCATCGGGTCTCGTGTTTATGGTGGAAATTCTGTAACATAGGTACGCCTGCAACCGTCAGGATCGAATACGTGAGTAGGTGCAACGCTGCGCGCGATGTTCCCGCGAAAATATAAGGTGATTTTCTGCAACTTTAATGCGTTCGAAAATCGTCGTAATTTTCATGCGATGTTCCTATACATGTGTTTTGCGATTGCTCGAAGAACGACTATACAGTGAACTCGATTTACTAATTTCCGAGCATCGGTCTTTCATTTTACTTCAGAGAAATTACAAACGGTTGAGCTATGTTGCATAAAGATCAACAGGCGATATAAAGTACGAGATTTCAATTCAATAAACCAGAAATCTCATCAGCAAGTACTCTACTAAATAACATTTTCGCTGTGTCTGACCAATTAGTCCAAATCTACTTAAAGCTTTGTCGTACCATTTCCTTCGCGGTTAGAATGTTTGTAATAATTTTTAGAAGAAGATTGTTCTTAATGTAATTCTGTACCTATAAATTACCTGACTGACCTAATTAAGATCAAGTGATCATATTATCACAGTTGAATACCTTGTATTTTTGCAACCTTTGGATGCACTGTTGCATCGTAGCTGCAAATCGTAGAGAATATATCACAAAAGGATTTCAGAGCCAGTGACTGAGATAATTCATCGAGGTAAATAATTGAGATAAATAAATGCAACATTAAATCGCACCAAAGGATTTCAATGCAGATGGAAGTTCATTAAAATAAATGCAACCTGAACGAAACTTTTGTCGCGTCGATTTCATCAGGGAGAATTGTATCGTCTCGAAACACGGAGTTGTAGAAGAACTGATTTACCCAATTAGATAGAAACGGCTCGAGTTGATAGAGACCGTATTACCGAAACAATTAGAAGTCGCGAAAGTCCAGCATTGGAAAACATTGTAATCATCGGCAGCGTCCGGAAACGGTAAATGCAAATTCTTAATTCGCCGGCAGCGAAACCTTGTTTTGTTCGTTTAAATTGTTCCTTCCTCGATGGAATCTCAAGTTTACCCGGCGATCAAATTAGCGGCGTTTTGAGATAATTGAAATCCTCGAGCGTGACAAATGCAGTTCTAGTTCAAGGATAGCACCCCTTAATTCTTCTCGTGACCCGTTTCTCGAAATGTCAGCCGATTATGTTGCACGTAGAACGTAATTCGTTTGCCACTCTGTTGCCCGAACGAATTTATCGCCCGTTTGCATGACTGTTCGGGTAAATTGCACCGAGATCTTGCACTCGCGGCGATATTCTTGCGTTAACTTCACATAAATCCTCCGTTAACATTTCGGCAAATGAAACATTCCTTCTTTAAAGATCGCTCGCGCGTTATTTACATGTTTTCAAGATCGAACCTATTCTCGGCGCACCGTTATAACAATACCTTGCAATCGTGTCATCTTATAGCATTCCAGGCTCCGATTAAATGAAATTCCAAGTCATTTTGTAGAAAAATAAGGCAAAGACGCAGTTTATTACTGGATAAAAATTTGATGTAAAACTTAAGGAAAATAGGACGTCATTCTATTCATATATTCTTTATAAACAAAAATATAGTTTGCAGAGCAAAAATAAAATATACTGCTTAATAAATTTAACAGAATCAAACGATATAAAGATTTGATTTACTATTTGACCGAAGTAGAATACAGGATTTAAGGCAGACAGGACAGATTCATAATTGGAAAAGCACAGATTGAGGAAAAGAAATACGAAGAATACAATTCTTAGATCAAAACCAAATTTACTATTGATTGAAATAAACGAATTCAAAACGGCTAGAAACCGAGTGGAGGTATACCGCTCTCAAAATCGGTTCCAAGAGAATTTCGAAAAACTGCTAAATTATTAGGTTTAGTTAGGGTTCCAGAAGGCTGGGCAGCCAAACTGTAACTTCATTAACCTGCAGCGGTAGCAAGTGCTCAAAATTCGCAGTCGAATGATCTCAAACGCCACAGTATGCCACATTGCGGCAATTTGATCATTACATATGCAGGTATGACCCTTGCCACTGCATTTAGACACGTGGTCCTGAAACGATTCTAAATGAAAATGATTCTATTTCCGTCGAGCATTTGCTGCGGCCACGATCGTTTAACTAATCAACATGTAGATGCCCGTGTTTTAGTTCCGGGGGAAGTCACCGGTTAAAATAAGGGTTGTTTTCGGCAATTTTTAATCACATTTTTCGTCATTTTCCATAAATATTTTATGACATTTCAAGATTCGCGCATGTTTTCGTTGCACTTCATCGACATTATTAAAACAATAAATCTTGTATTCGTGGTCGATGGTATAGATCAGTCCAGCATTGTTTTCTTTCGGTTTAGAATAAAATATAAAACGCATTTTTCGGTTATAATAGATTTATGCGTTGTACGGCAGACGCAGCGCGCGTCTTTTTGAATGCTATTCATGGCTCCGTGAATTAATAATTCATGTGCAGGCAGTTTGCGTTGGTCACGCGTGACGGCATCCGAAAAGGACGTCCGATGATAGTGACAGGTTTGACTGGAGCTTTTCCAGGTCGTTAGCTATAACTGGCCACCGGCGTGCGGTATACGAATCATCAAGACAGCTGTTCCGAGTGACACACGACTAACTGCCGCACGCGAAAGTGGTTTGGCAGGGCGTCGGATCGAATAAGGATTTCCATATGCGATTCCGACTACTTAGGAGTGCCCGCTGTGTCTATACAACCTGACGCTACCCTCCTGCTTCTAACTATTCATACCCTCAGGTGTAACAAGCATACCTGACATTACGTCTTTGACGTTGCCCGCTGCATTAATTAATCGTCCAGTTGCGCGATGTCGACGACGATGGCATGTGGAAGTTTCGTTTATGGTTCGGTTCAGTTTTCGCACTGTCACTGTGGGAATAAAAAATTATGCGTATAGATTAACTTTTCCGTTTTATTTATTGCTCCACGGATTGTCTCGATTGCAATGATTTCTTCCAAGAAAGAGAAAACATTTATTTACCGCAATAAATAATGCTTACATTTATTTGAACAGAATTTTATTCTGATTTAAAACGACGGGATAACATTAATTTATTAGAGTGAAGTTTATTTTAGTAATTACTCTTTTAGATTTCTTTGACTCCGATGAATTTAATTAATTTTAGCACGTTGAATAAGGTCGCGGAACAATTAATTTTGGGGCAAATGAATGTGACATGTATAAACAGAAAATATCAGGTCGTTAATTATTTTCAAGGGAACTTATAATTTAATTGGTTCATTATTTTCGTCGTGTATTTCTGGAACACCCGATACTTTTTGTTTGAGCACGGATATTCAATTCATTCGGAGTCACAGCGATCAGATACAATAGAAAACAACAGGAAGTCGTGATTTAACAATTTTTTCGCGTTAATTAATTCACGATAATTCTCGTCAGTTTTCCAGAATTTAATTTCAACTTCGTCGAAGGAAACTTTTATGTGAAATTCTGCTGGTGATTCAATTTCAATGCGTTCCTCTCATTTGTTGTCCAGGCGAAACGTAAATTTTAGTTAATGCGATTCGAGGTGGGATAGCAGGAAACTCGTAATGTAATGTTGTCCTCCGAGATGGGTGAGATATATTTCTAATTAGCGATGATGAAAGGTGAGACCACTCACTCAAGGTTGACTAGCCGGATAAATTACATCGTCGCTTTTTAATCAGTTTTATTCGCCTACTTTAAAGATTCGCTTGAATCTTTTAATCTTGAGAAATTCTTCCCTTGGCATCAGGAATCTTCCTCTTAGCCAAATAAATTATACTGACTTCATCAACGTGATTTACCTTTAGCGCAGAATCTCGCAAGTGGATTGCTGATGTTTATGCACCTACCCATCTCTTTATATAAATACTTACACGATTTTCCGAACAGAAATGATATGTAAAAACTGTAACACAATAATTGTTTATTTAAAATAATTTTTCATAACGCGTTTCACTTAATTTCAGAAGAAAATTCGTCACTGTACAAAGTTAGACGAATTCAATAAAATTTTAATGGCAGAATTAGGTCAATGTAAATTTGCCTGTGTACTTTATTTATCTTTTAGCATTTTTATAATACATGAAGAACGGTACTTTGCTTATAATAATAATAGTAATAATAATAATTAGACAGCGGATTTTGTGTATTTACGACAAAAGCGAATAAATCTAATATAAAATCGCATTCTATATGACAAAATTAATTGTTAAGACAATTTACTGTAGTGCCAATTTATAGTAACTTTATATTTTATTTCCCTTGTCTTTTTAACATTTTCGCGCGTCTAGCTTACACTTGAAAACATAAGCCAATATTTTCGAAAATGTCACTTACGCTACTGTGATCCTAATCCTATTGGTACACTGCCTCAAATTTCCCTCGTAGAAAGGCAGACGTTTCGAAGAACGCTATGCATCACTGTGGGCTTCAGACGTCTCCACCGTTTCTGTAGAATCCTCGGCGCCGAAGTCACCAATGCTGAGACGTGATTTTTCAATCGGTCGTCTGAGAAGAGCGTTCCGTTCCACCGGAGAAATGTAAGAGGACGCGGTCCACGGAATAAGAAGAGAAACAATTTGAAAAATGGCAATGCCAGCCGGAGACAGAGATGTCAACCGAAGACAGGACGACGAAGAGAGAAAATACAAAAAGAAAAGCCCAGGGGGTAAAGTGAAAGAAGCGATAGAAAAGACGCCAAGAACAGTGGAAGATCGAGCAACATTCAACTGCCAAATCCAGATCGCTGCTTGCTCAGAGCTCAGGATTGATGGAATAGCAGATTGCTGGTATCCAGAGGACGTTCCTGCTTCATCCTGGTACCTGGCAACCACTTCTTGCCCCTCCTTTTTGCTTCCGCCGAGTGCGAACAGAGGAAAGTTGCAAGATCCTTTCCTTGAATAAATTATTGAACTACGCTGCGCGGAGCTACTGGCGGAATCTCCTCGAATTCGTTCTTTATTTCATTGCTTTTACGGCCGATTGCCGAGCCAATGCCTTCGAATTCGTCTCTTTTTGCTCCGCCGAGAACCAGTTTCAATTTGCGCGTTTAAGCGAGCGCTGTAAATAAAAGACGACAACGAAATTTTCAGAAAAATCTTCCGCCGTCAGACCGCGAAGTCTGCAAATGGAAATTCTCTACGGCTGTTGCATGATATAATAATTACTTAGTCATTATTGTCTTCTGTTCGTAACTTTGATTAGATCGAAATGGTGTATTAGTGACCTGTAATTTTTTAAACTTTGTAATACCGTTTTAAATTATTATTAAATTACAAAATCTATAGTGTAGTTATCATTAATACATAGGAGCTGAATTTTCGAAATAACGTAGTCAATTATTCACGTCAATCTTAATAATAAGGAGAGTGTTAGAAAATCATTTGCACGTGTATGTATGTTTGAGTATACAATATGAAGGAGAATGAGTTCTCTGAATGTGTTAAAAATATGTTATTTGCTTATTGGCTTTCCGTCTATATTTTTACGCACATTTACACGTATTATACTATATTAAACATCCTTTATAAAATTCTGCACTTGTCGCATAAATCTTGCCAAAGAGATGCGAAGAAACGATGCTTTCTTCCAAGCATGTATTATACCTTCGGTCGCATAATTTCATCCTGAACTGCGGCGCCCTGAAGTCTCCAATTATTTAGCAACCGTACGAACGCCGTTATATAAGATCCGAGTTAATTGGCAGAAACCAATTTCGCTAGTTTACACGGAAGGAGCATGAATGAACGAGGAATTAATGAATAGCAACGGTTATTGAAAGCCTCGGCTCCTGAAAATTCCACAAAAGTACGATAATGACTGGAAATTAATAATGAACCGGCAGGACCAGATGAGAGGTCCGATTAATTTCCGGGCCAGAATGGAATGAATAGTTATTGCTACTACGAAATAGCTCCTGGATCGAAATCAGGGACTCTCATTAAGTCCAAACGTTTAGCAAGCATGAAGATTCGGCGGATCGCCAAATTAACTAATTATGCAGTAGAATCTACTTGTGCGTGGGCTGGTATATGCCGTTCTGCTTGGAATCCAGAGGATTAACACATTCCGCAATGAATGTCGTTTCAATTGTATTCGTATTGACCATGATCTAGATTTTTATTATAATTTTCAAAGGCGGAATTCATGTCATTGTGATCATCTCAAGAATTTCAAGTAATAATCGTTTTCCACATCTCAGTTTTGACAAATCTATATTCTACATTTTAAGAATTTGCGATAATCGTCATTTTCTACGTTTCTAGAATTTGTAGAAGTATTTTTAATAATTTTCAATAATCATAATTTTCTACATCTCAAGAATTAATGAAAATCCTCTGTATCTATAAGAATTTTCAAAAATTACGATTTCCTACGTACCAGAAGTTCTTAATAATTATCAATTACTGCATTCTACATTTTCTGCATCTCAGGAATAAGTGGTGTAATTAAGATTTTCAAGGGTTCGTAATAGTAACCGTATCAGTGTTAATTTCGTCGTGAACTCTTCTCCGCCGTCTACTCTGGCTTCACAAGCAAAGAATGTTACAATAGAAAGGAAGGAATCTATTTGACGAGTGCGGCCTTCCATCATATTTGCATTTGAACTTCCAATCTTCGAACGCATTTGCATACGAGCTTTCAAGACACAGTTTCAATGGCTTTGAGTTCTATTATAATGGAAAGTGTGAGGAGGCCAACAATGACGATATGAGGGATATGTGTCGTGGTAGACAGAATATTCAGAGGAGATTAGAAGGTGAAAATTTTGTATGCGCTCGCGGGAACTGCGACCGTCTATTCACCAAAGCTATGAAAATCACAAAATAATGAATATTCATTTATTCATGAAGCTTTTTCGCCAACAATTACCAACCGGGAACATCGAGGATTAAAGTAGACCCGAGTGACCGAAATCAATTTTCTAACAATTTAACACCGACTTATGTTAACAGCCGTAAACCTATATTAGCAATTTATCGAAGGAGAAAATCTTCGCTCCTGCCATTTCGCTGCATTTCTAATTACAGCAATGCGCACCGTCGCCCCAAGACAGATTTCCCACGGCTTCTTTTCGCACTAATGAATATTAATTAAACGATCTAATTAACGGCTTCCAGTTTCGTTACCTTGGCGCGGCCGACGAAGCGTGACTAAGCACTCGTCTCATTAATATCTATTATATGATCAGCAAGCAGTGCAAGAACAATGGATATTATTATTCTGGGGAAACGCCGTTTAATACACACGATCGGCGCCGTTGTCGCGGCTAACGACTCGCGAGTCGCCGGCTTGTATTGGAATTAGCAATTTTACGATCTCGCGGCGTGCTGGCCGCAAGAACATTACGTGGCGCCGATAATAGACTCGTTCTGGCCGGCCTTGAGCCACTTTTTCCCCACGGAGAGATCCCGCGTTTCCGTGGCGCACGGTAATTACATGCAATTCGGCGCTACGATTCACCGATAAAAGTACATTGTTGTGTGACAAACAGACTGGAAGGAGAGAAGGTTAAGGGTCGGTTCACGCCGCATCACGGAAACCACGTTTGCTAATGGCGCTGCTTATTTCTGCTTCTGACATCTGGCATGCCCGTCTATTGTCAGCTCTTTCTTCTTCCCGTGTATTTTGATGAGTCGTACACAATATATATTCTTGCGTCATGATTAGACCGCGAATGCAAAATGAAAAGTTCCTTCATACGTTGTAGTAAAGAGCAACAATAGAAATTCTTTCTTCAATAACTTGCAAAGCAAAATGCAAAATACCAATTTTCCAAGACGATCGTCGAGGATAGAAATTAAACAAAAATTAATTCTTTTTTGATAAGTTGTAAACGGTGTAATAACATTATTAAGTTCTTCGTATGTCTGCAAATTTTATATTTCGGCTAGTTTTACTATAACTGCATAAAATTCGCAGTTTTCTAATAATGTTTAGATAAATAATAATATATAGATGAAAATCTATTCTTATCATAGATATGTAAAAAGTCAACTATGATTTTTGGAAATAATTTCTACTTGGGGTGGCTCAGGAAGAACCGAGCTTAACGGTCGAACGGAAGTGTCATTGAAGAATGTCGTAGGAGACGCGAAAAGGACAGTGAAAAATGCCAACGTTGCGAAAACTAATTAAGCTACTTGTTCATTAATGTGTCAGAAGACATTCCGACTAGACTGAAAATCGTGAAAAATACTTACGTAATTGAAAGCGTCAATTGTATGTTATGTATCAATTGCTATCAAATGTATATATAGCGTTCTAGAAAAATGTGTTATTTGTTAAGTAGATAAACGCCTATAATGATCAAGGTTTCCTGAAAAAATATGGAAAGGTTACCTATTCATTGTTAGATAGAGAGCGGAGATATTTTTACCTGACTAGGTAGAGGAGATAATACCTCTATGCGATCAGACAAGAAAGAGGATAAACGTTTTTCCTCGTCGAATGAAGGAGAAAATGTCTGCCTTTGACCAGACAAAATGTAACCCATTCATTTCAGATTGCCTAAAGGGGATCATACCGTATTTCATCAGACAAAAAGACAACGAATTATTTCTGACGAGGCAGCGGAGGATCCTAATCAGACAAAAAATAATTTATTTGTTCTAGAATCAGTTCGATTAAAATATTAATTAATGTAACGAATTCTACTCAATCGATTTCCGACAGAAGAAATGGATCGACGTCATTCTGATTTCATAATGACTTAATTATCGATTATACTTAACTCTGACATCTGTCGGTCTATTTCTGTATTAGACATAACTAAGACACATTTGAATAAATAAGAGAAACTGTGATCCTTGCGAAGCACAAACACCGAGCGAACTGATTACGAACTGATTACATAGTAATTAGATACCAATTTCCGTGGTGTCTACTATGAGAACCATTCACTGTAGCGCATCTGTCGTGTTACACCCGCGACTGTTGATTAGACATACTTCTCTTCATTAGCATCGTCAATCAAGCATATCCTTGGCAACAGTGACGCCTCGAATACTAATTATCTCTCAATTATTCCGTCTCCGTAGCTTCATTTGATCATCGGAAAGGAATTAATCGTTCTCGCAGCTGTTCTAACAGTCTTCAACAAAATAAACTCTTTATTGGATCGGAGAAATAGCTCTCGGAAAATTCGGAGAAGAAGACGACGCTTTATTCGAACCGGAATTCTACGAGAATATCTTTGTCTCCGGTGAATCTCTCGTGAACGATGGACAGGGAAGCTCGGTCGTAATTCAAGAGAAAAAGTTTCCACGACTCTTCGGCGAGGAATAGCGCGACAAGCGGGGGAATTAGTCGATCTGTCTGCCGTGAAATTCTACTGGTTCAGAACCACTTGTATTTTATAAAACCGTGCGAAACTCGGCTATCTCTTCCGTGATCGTTTACCTTTCGAAACTGCCTGGCGGAGTCGCGTTAGAAACACACCGAATCTGCTTAAGCGCCCTCGAGAGAGAGCTCGACACACTCGGCGTGTAAGCTGGATCTTCGGTTTTGAGAAACATTGAGAGTAGCCAACCGTTTCGCTTCAAAGATGAAAGTATTCTCGTCCCGTCGACATTGTCTTGCTTTTAGAAAAAGAAACTTCTTAGAAGAGCAATTTTTATGCGATAAAATGCTGAAAGCGTCAACGTTTTATCTATTAAATTCTAAATATTTGAATTTAAAAAAGTACCTATTAGACAGCGGCTTTTATGCATTCATGAGGGAATTTAGTACTAACAGTTTAAAATAGTAGAAAGATTAAAAGAATTTAAAAATATCAATGTATTATTTTTAATCTGTTACAAAGCTTTCAAATGTTATCTTCGCTCCAAGATTTTCTTGAAAAGAAGAATACGGAACTGTATTTAATCTCAGTTTAATTGAAAACTAAATTCAGACAAGAGTGCAGAATGAAATGAAACAGCATTGGATCATGCGTATCGCATCGTTTCGTGACGTTTCCGTACTTTGCATGCAGAAAATTCGTCAGCCTAATTACTAGAAACGTAAATCCGTGGCTAAATAGAATGTAGCGAGATCGCGAAAGAAATCAGATGCGCTCATAAAGGACCGTGATAATCGGAGTCGCCGAGAAGAGGATCGCGATTAATCACCGAGAAATCTTCGGATCAGAAGAAGGAAGAGACCCGCGAGGTCAGCATTATTAATCTCATAGAAATACTTCGGCGGGGATGTAGCGACGATGTGGGTGACGTTCTTTCATAAATCATTGGTCAATGTTTGCTGTCCGTTCGTTCGGGCTCATTATCGTCAGTGTCGGCTGTGCAAGATATATGTGCGCAACGAAAATGGTTTCGTCGATAGAACGAGATTTCATTTTCGATGGAAAAGGTCTCGGATGCGGGTATGTCGAGTTATCTTTTCGTTTAACTTGCGAGATAATACGAATGTACGATGTCGAGGCGAGACAAAGTGACAGCTCTGAAGTCTCTACAATATATCTTTCCATGTTCGATGATCGAAAACTCTTTTCGACTCGAGGAAATGCATTCTCGCTTCTCTCCATGCAGAAATCTATTGACACGCTGCAGCGTTCTCTTTTTTGAAGCTACCATATAATTGTGTACTGTCCGATCGATAGATTATTCATTCGCTTTTCGCGTTCTGTATTGATATTCTGTATTGTATATTCATATTCTGTTTTTTATATTTTATATGTATCATATTCTATATTCATCATAATCTATGTATATCATATTCTATGTAGATTCATGCTTTTCTATATTCATGATATTCTATATTCATCATATTGTATATTCATCATATTCTATGTTCATTATATTTTATATTCATCATATTTTATGTTCATATTCTACATTTATAATCAATATTCTTCGAGATGTTGCATTATTGCACATGGCTCATACAATTGATAATTATTATTTCAATAATTGTTCACATGGAAGATATTTGTTATATATGCGACAATCGAACTGATATTTCCCTAGTACATTTGACGTTGAATAACTTATCATGATAGCTTTCTAAAATTGCGAAACAGCTAATAAAAAAGAGTATAGCAACTATTTTTACAAAATGGAAATCGTCAACTTTCACATATTAGTAGAATTTTCTGCTCCTGATTTTTATACAACATCAAGCAATTTAAACTGTAGATGGTAATCACAGTGATTGCCATAACCACCGCAAATCACTCGAGTATTCTACTTCTGTTCTACTTCAAAGGTCCCTTTTCTTGATAATTATTTTGCACGCTAACCAACTAGATCCAACAGTCTATTGTCAGACCAATGAACGATAAGCTTCCTATTGTCTGTACAAGCAAACACTCGTCCGTACACTCGTCAGAACAGTAGAACAGGAAGCGTGTAGTCAGCCGAACTCAACATAACTTAAACCTGGCCGAATAAGCAAGATATAATCCCATTTCTCATTAGTCAAGTACAATAGAACCATGGGCATGTCGGGATCATTGAAATATAATTGTGCATTGGCTGATGAATGGCATCAAGAATTCGTTGTCTAAACAGACGAATGTGGACCTGAGAAATTAACATACGGTAAAATAATATTTTCACAGGATTTATAATTTGTTAAGGGTAATATTTTATCGCTTGTTAAATGTCCTGTCGTGGAATTTGGGAAGAATTTAATAAATGCAAGCTGTGAATTCCTTCGATATTGTAAAATTTTAGATAATAGTATGTCGACGCACATGAAATGTCCAATGCTAATGGCATTTTTTTAAAAATCATATATTTAATTTATAAGGCTGGAAGACTTTTTGAAGAATTTCAGTGATTATTATATCTGTTATGCTAATTATATATCCATCCAATAATGTATTTCGCTGGATATTTGTCATGATAAAAATTCCATAAAACAGTAGGTGCTGTGAAAAAGTACAGCATCGATACTCTCACATAGTAGCGTAAACTCATTTTTATTATTAAAATATCAAAAATCGAATTTCGCTGGAAAATGTGTAAAAATTTCTCAGACAACAATTAATAAGCTGACTCGTAGAAAGTTACGCGCGCGCAAACTTCCCGATAAAATCCAGCGTTTCACGTGCAACAAGCCGATACACAGAATTACACGGAAATTAATTTCGAAGTATTAATTCCGGCAACAGAGATAAAACTGGGACTCCAGCTGCTCCCGCAATAATTAAATCCTGAAGAACACGTGATACGGGTTTATCGTGGCAGAAAAATATTTTCATTCGAAGCATTCGTGGCCGAAGTATTCGGACCACTCAGGTGAAACTATGCGCGTTACTCGCATTATTTTTCTGCTCGACCGGGGTCTCCGTCTTAGCTCTTTGTCCCCGGCGACTATCCGTCGCGTTTGAATTCAAGAGTTCGCCGTCCGAGCGTCGCGTTATGACACAAAAAACCACGCTCGCTTCTAATTAGCGAGACCCGGTTTGGTGGAAATTCATCGAGTGCAGGAAATTGCGAGAATTTTCTAAAAAAAAAGGAGTACACGAGTTTCATTGAAACAAAGGCGGGCGTGTAAATTCGGATAAAATTATCGCGGCTCTGCCGACACGCAGCGGCGTGATTATCGATACGCCCGACGGTAATTTCCCGCGTTCGATTAATTAAATTCGGTGGCCCGAAAAACGATCGTAAGTAAATAATTAGAAACTATGATGGCTGATCGACGATTACGCGGCCTAATGAAATCTTGTTCGAAGACCGTTTTAATTTTCATTTTTAAGTCAATTAAAATATTCCGGTTTTGCTATAATGAGCGACATTGAGTTTCTACTTTTAATTAGAGGCGTCGTGCAACGCGATCGATACAGGTGCTGCGAATTAGAGGAAAGGTGAAATGAAATAATAGTTGAGTAACAAATTGTTTATTATTTAAGCTCTTCCTGTTATTTGCATGATAACAATAATTTTCCATTCTCAGAACTTCTTTCGCAATTATTGATTCAAACGCTCTGCCATCACTATTGTTCGCAACCATTCTTAATTTATGATTATTGGTAATTTTATTAAATAAACGATGCAACGAAAAATTGATATCTGAAATTAGAACTGTTTGAGGGTAAGATCAGCCGCATCATTCATGATAATTACGGTTTCGGAACATCTCAAGCCCGCATCCTACGTGGGCGATAATATTTTGTTAACGTATCGTTCTGTGTACATGAAGTTTACGAACTTACCATTTTCATAAGAGCAGGGTTTCAATGGCTTTCGTGCAACGAACTGATGCGCTTAAGTGCACACAGACACGTGCATGAAGTTTATGGATTAACAAAGGATAGTTGAGGATCTTCGTGTACTACATTCATTAACAAGGCGTCATTAAAATTTAATGATCTGATATCGTAACTTCTAGGGGGATACGTTGAACTGTGTTCTCAGTTGCTTTTTTTTCATGTACATTTAGTAACTAAAAATTTTAAGTTATTTTTTTGATGCGATCAAGGTATTTATGTATTAGGAAAAAAGTTAAGATATCGTCTAATTGAAAATTAATTCGGATGGAGTTTTACTTGGAAAATATTTCCAGCACTTTTTGGCACTAGGAAATAATAAATTTAGATAGGATATTAAAAGCGTTTTATTTACTATACTTCAGGGATTAGCGTCTCTCGGTGGATTAGCGGAACGAGTGATGATACTACGATTGAAGTACTGAACGACATTCGACACTATAAAAGCTATAATGGCTCTATAAAAGTGCACTGATACTGCGAGTTACTGCGAGCCCGCTATGGAGCCTTTGAAGACGAGTTGAAAATAATCGACCACAATGAACAGTGACATCCCCGTTAATGGTACTTCCTGGGTGGCCAAAGCGTTTCCTTGGTATCGGAAAACGATGACAATAAGCACTTACTGGCTGCTGGTGCTAGCTTCTCGATAAGTGTTAACCGAGTTCAACGTGCTGCCAGTATAAAATTAGGCGATACTCGACACGGAAACGCTCTCTGCGCTTCCATGTCCTTTTTCCCCAGATCACATGATCATCGCCTCTTTTCTTAGCTAGAGAAAATTCATAATTGCGTCGAAAGGCAAGTGAACTGAGTTGAGATATCTGTTCTACAGGGACTGATTCGATTAAAATAAATATCGATTAGAAATGAAGCGAAACTATGTAACATTTAAAGCCGGATAAGTAGAATAGGATTTATGGTCAGACGTTGGAGGCACCAGTGAAATTAAATTCGGCTACTGGTCAGTGGAACAGGTTTTACGTTTGGCTGGAAGGATGCCTCAGAAATATAATGTTGAAAGCAGGTCAAGGGAAATCGGTCGGTCAGTAGTCAGACACGTAGCAATTATCCCGAATCGTAGGAAACGTGCTAGGCGACAACTGCGGCAGGATTTTTGCGAAACAAGTGGAATAAGTTTGTACAGAGCCAGACATTCGATATAATATTCTCAGACAAATCGAATAATAGATATGTCAAGATAAAGTAATTAAGACGTATTTTATTAATTATTTATTTGGAACATGGTTATATTCGTATTCGATGGATTTATAAACAAGTAGAATTCCGTAATTGATTAACTGCATGTCTCTATACAAATAGCAGTAAATTCGTAAGATTCAACGAATCCAATAATTGACAAGACAAGATTAATATTTAGTCATTATACGTGCCGAGCTTGATAAATGCCACTCGGTCAACACCAACGTTTGTAGAAACGTTACAGTGCATATTGTAGCACGAAAATATTCCCTAATGCATTGTGTTTGGCGATGATCCGGATGATCTATCCTCGCATGTCGTCTGCAAATACAATGCACGCACCAAATACATTATCGATGGACGTTCGTCTCATTGCGGTTTGGATGTTTGTCAAACTTACTGTCACTGCTGTGCCACCGAAACCGGCAGTATTTTAACATTAACCGAGATCAATTCTACATTTTCGGTGGACTGCGGATCTACGCGCGACATTATTTCCTGCATGCACTGCAACAAATAGGGGTTAAATAGAAATTGATTGCGAGAAACCAGGAGATAGCATCTATTATACTTTTATATCTTTATATAGATATTTATAATATATAATTAATTATATATAATTGATTATATAATATATTATATATTTTTACTCTCGCTACGAATTAACGAAACGTCTAATTAATTTACCCATTTCGTGGTTTTTCTTTGTGTAAAAATTAACAGACTTGTTTTATTTTTATAAATGTCTTATAGCAGCTATAAAGTGATCATTACTTTTTTCTTCATTTATTCGTTTTACAAATTTATGAGTTATATTCATAGTGATTAATAAGATTTTACTAACTATTACTTTCATTAATCTTTTATTGATGTTCCATTTTATCAGAGTGTAATTTTTTCAAATGAATGGTACCATTTCCCATCGTTATTATTTTTTTTCGAGTCTTTCGAATTTATCACAGAGTGATCATTGCTCTTTTTCTTCCTGCCTTTTCATCGATTCCTTTCACGAAATTCACTCTGATTAATTTCTAAGCATAACGTAAACCAGCAGAGTTCCGCTTTCTGTCAAGTAAAAACCGCCGTATATCCACCAAGATTTCATCGGAGATACAGTTGTCGCTCGCAGTTTGCTTTCCCTAGCATCCCCTAAATCTCAGATCGAGTTCGACGCGCCCCTTTAGCGGCGCAATAGCGACTCTCCTAATGGGCTCCTTTATTTACCCTCTTTTTGCCGACACTATGGATTGCCGTGAATGGATCTTATCTTCCACTCTGGTCGCCGGATAGCGTTCCACGAGCACGGCTCTCTCCTCTCTATTCATAGCCGGGCCGGAGAACTTGTCGGATTCATTTTTTCTGAGATTTTTCTCGGCGCCGCACCGCGTCGAGGACAATTATTTCGATTCTATACTATAGGAAGGTTGTTCCGCGGCGAGGGACGGCCGTCCATAGAGAAGCGGCTGCCACGCAGAGAAACACGCCGGGGATAAATAAGGACGACATCAAATGGGGAGTCGCAGCTGACGCAGCGAGCCCTTTGTTCGCGAAGAAATAGATTCCCGAACCTGCGCGGCTTTCGAGACCCGTCCTCGCAGTTCCATGGACCACCTATTACCTCGATATCAGCATTTACATGCGACCTGATATTGAATTATTCAGGCCCGGCGTTCAATTGAAACTCGAGACAATATTTGCATCATAATAACCGTGTTATCGGGGGACGCATCCCCATTTTCATTGCACCGGCCGACGACAAAAACTATGTCCCCGGACCGTTTTATATCGCCGCGCTCTAGCACAGAGTTAACCCTAAACAGAGCATATTTTTCGAAATAGGTAACTATTGGAATTACGATTTGTTATGAGAATAATATTATAATTTCATTTTGAGCTATTGAACTTTCAATTAATAGTTTAATTAATCAAGGAAGGCATAGAATACGTTTTCTCTTTACGAGATGTTGATAAAACAATACGACGGTCGAAAATCATATCAGCTGGAAAATAAACTATTTGCCAGATTGATTTTTATGTTCAACCTACCTGTTGAAATTCAATGCTAACGTTGCGAGCTTCGGTTTACCCGAAATAAAATCTTCACCGCAAGGTAACTAAACGTTTGATGATCTGACGAAAGCCGAAGCCGGGTCATATTTTACCCAAGACCAAAATTCTTTATTTATTTATCGAAACATCAATTTTTCGCTGGATTTACATTTCAATTTATTAATCGAAATAGTAATATCGATTAGTAACTTCTCTCTGAAAAGACGATATTTTATTCTAGTGAATGGGTGAAAAGGAGAAAATAGGTATACTAATTTTATTAGAGATTTTATCGTAGGCTCAGTCATTGATGCGTGTTCGAGTGGCATAAACAATTCGGATCGAAATAAACGAAATAATTCGAATGTTATTTATCATTTTTTAAACATAGAGGAAAGCCGAAAACTCGATAGAAATTTTTGAAAAAACTCTTTTGTTCCTTCGTCGCGATCCCGTTATTCGGAAAAATGTGCTTCCTGTTATTCTTTACACCCCCGTCCGATGAGCACGCGCGACTATGCCACTGTCAATGTACATCGCGGCGCGGAATGGTTCTAACACGGTTTACCTGTCGCTCCGACAACAGTCAGATTATTGAAAAAACATTTCGCGCGAAACTACCAGAGTACCGTTACAAAATGCACGTCAGAACTCGGGATTACAAAGCGAGCTAGTGAAACATGCTGTTTTGATTCTTGACTATCGTTTTTGCAGATCAACAGTAGTATTTGTTATAAAGAGCCAGCTATAATTTTTCTATAATTTCGTAATTTGATGAGTTGTCGATTGACGGCTTAATTAAAGGAAAAAATAATTTGCTGAATAGTATATTCATGACTGAAAAGTTACATTAATAAATATCATTAATTTTTAATACCATAAATACTTGAATTGAATCGATTAAAATTTAATAGTATTCCATATGGTTTGGCAGTGATATTCTCTTAGTGTTTCCATTAAAATGCGAATAGTTTTTCTTAAAACATTTGCGATGGACATACTTTCAAACCGATTTTTCTACGCAGAGAATAGCGTATCAACTGGAGACCTGCAGTACATTGTGTCTGCGTAAAAGCTGAATTATATTTCTCTGCTATAGTATACAATTCAATAACGTGCTATAGCATTCGCGGAGCCATAAAATATTCGGCTCCTCCGGAACTGTGTTATATAAATATTATCGTATCAGCACAATGCTGTTTTATGGTCTCGATGTAGCGGCTGGGGGGTCGGCGCACGTTTATTACAGAAAGGAACGTATGACGCGGTAGTTGTATCGCGATATATTTGGCTAATCGATTTGTTTAAATTGTGAGAAGACAGTTTCGAAGCTGAGGCAGCTAAATCGAGGGAGGACAGCTATAAATTTGCTGGCGTGTCAACCGTAATTCTACGATTTGATCGATATCGCTGGAATCCTGATACTGCTAATAATTCCGTCGTCCCTTGCCCGTTCGAATTATGACAGAGGCTTATGGCATTGCGTACAATATGCAGCAACGTTCCTGTAAGAGGCTCGATGCATTACCGGCGCATTGTTCTACATGCGTCGCGGATCGAGTCGATGCATCAGCCACGGTTTGACAGCGTTGATCTAAGTGCTGAACCCTGTACCAAACTGCCGTTGATCTTTATTTTTCACTGTGATCGATGCGCATGCGTGACCCACCCTAACAGTAAGTGCGACGTCTTGTATTAAATTTTCCGCTGCTTGACTTTAAATCTCTGCGGAGTATGTACATTCGTCTTTCTTGAGACCGCCATTGTGCGTTCGAAAGCAGTGAGATTTACATTTTCGGCCGGGCTTAGCCGACGTTTTCAATCCTAAACGTATCGCCCGCCATAAATTATTGTACTTCCGACCCGTGTAATACTTTGAAAAAACGTAGACTCCAAAGAAAAATGATTTATATTGAGATATTCGTCAGGCAAAATGAAATTTTCGGGACGCGGTTTGCTCTAAGTGGAGCTTTTTCTATGGAAGTAGAATAAGACGACCATGGCCAGACAATATAGAATAAATTTATGCCGAGTGATAATCAGAATATAAATTACTCCCAGATAAACACGTGACATGTTCTTCGGTGACATCTTTTGGGTATTTTGATTAATGACAAGTAGTATAAGGCAGTCTGTAGTCAGACACAATGAACCACGTGCATTGGAAGTTCGATCTGATGAGCGAATGAAGAACAACATTTTGTCATTGAAATATTCACTTCTTCTCGATCGAAGTGAAAGATGATATCTTCTTGCCAGACAAGTGAAGTAGACTTTTCACGTCAGCGAAAACTTGTGTAATAAAATGTAATGTTAGAGTAGACGACACGAGAGCCAGTTCGAATATTATGACATATTTTGGACCCTGAATAAAATGATAAAATAGTCTTCTTCGGTGGAAGAGGTCAGACATTGGACAGATGTAACGAACGCCATTTTTTCAATGTGAATACTTTTTAAAGTTCGTTTCATTTTCGAAGCATTACGAGTAAATCTCCGCAATGTAGCTCGAACATCAAAGCTCGACAAAATCCCTAACCCTAAAAAGATCAGCCGCAGAAGAGGATCGACCTTGTTCGTTAATTATTTAAAGCAAGAAACTTCAGAAGCTTGCTAACGGGGACTTCCCGTAGTGCAAGTACCTATGAAGAGAAGCCGTGTAGCGTGGCTTATCCTCAAAGGCTCCTCGATTTCCAAGTGTGTATGGAAATGAGAGATTTGCTAAAGACCGGAATATTTTTTTCCGTTCGGTGCTGACTATGCGAGGTCTGTCAGTGGGGCAGGTTAAAACGCAAATGGCCGGAGCAACTGCGGAAAATATAGTTAAAAGAACAGGGCCTGAAAGGGATTATTAATTCAGCATTACTCTTTGCACTACGAATTGAGGCACTTTTTTGTTTTGCGAACGCGGAACTTCGTTTTGCTTTGCTGAAAATTAAGGAAATTAAATTTCTGTTTGAGAAAAATTGCGGAACATTTTTCTTTGAAAAACATTCAGGAACATTTTTCTTTGAAAAACATTCAGGAACATTTTTCTTTGAAGAAAATTCACGAATATTTTTGTTTTAGAAAACTTATGGAACATTTACCTTCGAAAAGAATTCAGGAACATTTTCCTTTGAGAAAAATTAAGGAACGTTTTTATTTGAGAAAAATTAAGCGACTTCTTCGTTTCGTTAAAATTAATCTACGTTTTTGTTTGATGAAAATGATGGTCCTGTTAGGTTTGATGAAAATTTAGGTGCTTTTGCTTCATAAAAATGAGCTACATGTTTATTTAATAATAATTTAGATGCTTCTTGGTTTTATAAAAATTAACGTACCTTTTTATTTAATAATTTATAATTTACAATCTTGAAATATACTGCTATTCCTAGACTAATAATGGTCGAATTTTCTTTCGATGTAGAATAAAAATTCACGTTTGGCACATCATGTGTAAAATCCTCATCCCTCGTTTGACTCGTCATAATGCGAGCGGTTAATGAGCCACTCGTTTCATTCCGGTGAATCGAGAGGTATCACCAGCTCGTTTTTCTCAGTTTCCCAACTTTCGTAAATAAACGCCAGAAGAGTAAAGCTTCGAAACGGTTCGGCTGTTTCTGAAAAGAGCGCGTAATGCGAGAAGACAGGGGGGCTGTAAAATAACGCCGGTTAATTGAAGTGTAATGAGCGAGTAAATAAAACTGTTTGCAAAAGAGAGACACAACGGTTAACGAGCCTGACGCAACTTTAACGGACAAACAAGGCGCATCAATAAATTATCAGCGTGTAAAGCGCTTAATTGGCTGCCTTATTTACCCATTCCGTGTTTATGTATTTTCTGCGCAGCCGTTTCACGGTAACAACGCCGACGCGAAGTTATTCTTTCCAAGGATATTTTTCCAGGCTTTTTGGATCATTTTTGCGCAAGGAAAGTAATTCCTCTGTAACATCGCCAGAGCCAACATTTAATGGATCCCTGCGGGCTAGATTTATCATGCAGCAACGCTTCCATGGGATCCACCGGTCTATAAACATTCTTCCGTGAGAAATACGCGTGCCGCCAGGAGAATGAATCGATCTATGGTCAGACAACTGTGAAGTAGTCCGGTCCGTACTAAATCGAACTAACGAGCGAACTGTGATAAAGGTGGGTTACCCTGTGCTTCATTTCTACAAGTTTCTGCGTTGTTTATCGAAGCCTCGTTCTTTCTGATCATTTTGTAAAACGTTTCATATAAACAATCTCATCGTTTCACATCTGATATACAATTAATAATATTAAATACGAAATTAAAGCATTAACGAAAACTTCACTCACAATATTTTTACGTTGACAGATTTTAGATAATATAAATAATCTATCTGTCACGTATTAATCATAGTCACACAACAGAAAGTAACTAAAAATATTTAATAAGATTCGACGCTGTTACGAGCATTGTACATATTTTTACTTGCAATTTTAACTGCACGGGTAGAACGTGATTCTGCATCGACTGCAACCAGGACATCATTGTAGATGTCGAACGATCCGATTGCTGAAATCAATAAATTTTCTCAGTTGAATCATTTCTATGTGGCTCTATAATAACACTTTTTACAGATAATTATGGATATATTCGAAAACGTAATTGTCAGAAGGTTGAATCAATCGGATCTTTCGAATTGATTTAATCTCCACCGGATCTGGCAGGAGCTCGAAAAAACCTGCTGAACAATATTGTTTATGCCACTTTGGGATCTTCCGCGCGGGAACATCCCTCAGACCGTAAGGGTCGGTTTACTATCTGCCCGTATATCTCGAGAACTGTAACATAAAACACGTTTCCGACGAAAATTTAACGTCTCCTTAAGCTGTATAAAATCTGCACATAAAGCACGCCCGTAAAATCTACTTTAATTGATGGCGGTGAGTCCCTTTTTTTCGAAACGATGCGTCTTTTATGATCCCTCCGCACAGCTTTGTGGGCCACGGGGCTCCATTAAATTTTCATTTTGTCAATTTTTTTTTATATCCCCCGCAGCTCTTGAAATATGCAAAGGAAAGGACAACGCTCATCCACGTTTGACGGAAGTTAACACCCCGGCGGGTCGGAGAGTTCGCGGAAAAAAGAAAATTGCTTAGTTATGGAAATCCCTGTAGCCCCGCATATTTCCAAATGCTCGGAAATTTTTGATTGCAGAATTTCCGCTGGGAGCCAGTTGGTGTAGCCCGTGAAAGTAGTAGTACAGACCGGATCTAGCCGGCCGGAATGCATGGAGAAATTAGGGTAAAAAGTGTTTAAGGGAATCGAGGTGTGTTAATAAACTGACAATACGCGACCTTCCGGTTCTTTCTGTTCCCGCGACCTTTGTTCCCCGATATTACAGATGTCCGCGACGTAAACAGAATGCAACGAGCTTACAGCGTGGTCTCTATCGGAATAAAATTGCGCCATTGTGCAGGAAACAATGCCGCGAAGCACAGCAGGTTGTCTCATTTGAACGCATGAATTTCAACCGTGCTCGAACGTATGCCGGAACCACAACAAAGGAACGACGCGCACTTGATCCTTAATAGTTCTGCAGATACGAACGCGTGTGCTTCACCGTTCCCGGAGATCTTATTCCATTGGAAATACAGTGATCGTTGCCGGCAACGGACGCGTTATCCAGAGCGCATCGATATTTTGTTCGTTACATCGATGTAACGAACGAGACACGGTGTTTGGCGGGAACTGGACACGCTATCTCCGGCTAGAACGCAACGGCGTGTCGTGTCCCAGATTATCTTCCCTGTTTTTCGTTCGCCGCGATCATATCGATGTTTATGGCACGATGTAGGGTGTATCGAAAGCGTCATAAATCCCCGGAAATGGTGTTACAAGCTTTTATTCTAGGGGATTTACCGGGACAAATGTTGTAACAGACTGGAATAAATAATGCGGACCGAATGTGCCTCAAATATTTATGAAACTGCAACTATAATATTTCCCCGCGTTAGGAAAATGCTTCCGCGTCAGGTATTCCTGAAGCTTTCGCAAGAATTTCATTTTTATTCCCTTCGATCGTGAACACGAAATTCCGATCAGCGTTTATCCATATCTTGTACTAGAGTGTCGTTCGTATACCATTATTTGTAAATTTGGATTAAATTATTATTTTACTTCAAATATACTGTATGTCCTTGGAGCATAATTTGAGAAATATGTATTTCAAATTAATGTGTTTAATTGCTTTTTTAGCAAAAATTCCCAAAGTGCCAGCTACAAACAGGGTTGACATTGGAGAATCATTTAGTTCTTTTGTACTATAAATTATACTGTCCAGGTAATTTTCGAGATCTCCCTGTAAAAGTATTTTTATAAGTACTAAAACATATGTAATCTTAAACGTGGTACTTGTTTTAAAATAATGTTTGACAGTTCTCTCATAAAAGATTCTTAAGCGTCGTCGCATATGTTCAATCATTTATTGCTTCATCTTTTATGTTTAAATAGAGATGATAATAAGATAGAGGACAGTACTAACAGAAAATATATTTTTAAAATACATCTCTAATATATGTTTTTACATCATAGTCTATAGTAAAGTATAACAGCAAGCAATATTTTCCCAGCTTTCCTTGATTCGTCAAATTTCCCTCAATTTCTCGCTCGACTTTTAGACCGCCAAAAATCTAAAACTCATCTACTGCGGCACAGTTCTGATTCATACTGGCATAAAACGACACCGAAAAATCGTAATTCCAAATTTTTCGACTTCACTGTACTTCAATTTACTCAACCTGGCTAGTCTCGTTCAGAAACGAAATTTTTTGCTCTGTCCAGAATCAGAAAAAACTTGTATTTTTTGCAAAAGGCTAATCAAAAAACTCAGTTAATATCGACGCACTGACCTCAGCTAAAAATAAACCTGTCGTGTAATAGAGTGTCAGCATACGAAAGAAGTAATGAATAACAAGTCATGTACTGGGTGGTTTGAAAGAAAATTAAATTGGAAGATTCTTCGGATTCGCGAGACTCGTAATATGACAAGAAGTAGAACAGGCATATTATAGCCAGACGTGATTCTTACTCAGTAGTATTATCTTTCAAATCACTTTTCCTCGAAAACGGAGCCTGGAATGGAAAAATATAATTCTACACCACCCTGTATATTTAACAAAAATTCAGCTGAGGATAAAAGTACATAAGCTTCGCGTCTCTCGATAGAACGCATCCCCGACCGATCATATCGGGCTACTATATTCAAATAAGTCCAGAACCCTCGCAGTACGACTATTTCCAACAAAGTTACAGTTCTTCGAATGTCGTTTTTCGAAGTTACGGGCTGCGACACCGTGGCAGATTTAATACCGCCATTTTTTATTTCACGGATCTGAAACTGCGAAATGTTTGGACGATATATGGCTTATTCGGTGTCGTATCTCTGGTCCGCGTTCATTGAATACAGCCCTACAAATCATTCGAAAATGGTGTCGGAGACGGCTGAAAATTCCCGATTCAGTTTTTAACGGAGCCTCGTGTCTTCGAAGTTCTACGAAGAGTCGAATGATCGACACTCGGCGCGTATCGGGCACGTCTATGTCTGGCTTTCGGAACAGACAGAGTCGATCGTGAGCTCTACTTACCGGGGAATAGGTTCGGCAGAGGTATCAACTTCCTTTGTGACAGGGGAAGAAGCAAATCTAGGCCAGACACAGAGCCCGTCGAGCGCTAATACGATTTCTTGAAAACGATGTGCCGGCTGGTTATTTAACAAGTGGGTCGCCCGCAAGGCTTTCGACACTCATTAGCAGCGACCAATATATCGCCAAGTAGGTACGTACGCTGAAAAGCATCGAAGAACGGCGCTAACGTTTCACCTTAATTAGACAACCGACTGGATTCACGAATTTTCGAAGTTCGCCGCCACGCACACTTTGGCGACGCTCTGAGTGTACATCACTGGCCAAACGTTTGGTAATTGGCGAGTTTTTAATTGAAACGTATGGATGAAATATATAAATAGTTTCGAAAGAACAATTGTTTCATAGACTTATTGGAAATTACATTGTTACAATCGACCGAATCGAAGAATTTCGGACGAAATTCGAAGTATTCCCATGAATATGTGTTTGTGTACTATGAAATCGCTAATTACAATTTTGAAAATATTATTAAATATAAGTTAATATTTATTATTATTATTTATTATTATTATTTAAATTAAATATTAAATATAAGTCACTTGCAGTTTTTTGATTCGATATTTCCTGTTTAGGAATTCTCTGATTCAATCGTGATGAATTCGAAATTGTCAGCGTTTTAATAAAAATCTCTACAGATCTTTTTTAACATCGTTTTTCATGCATAGTTTGCTCCAAAACGAACAGAAAAATGGCATGTGTTGCAACATTTATATGATAGAAAATAATGAAAACAAGATGTTTCAATTTTTAAAGAAAAATAAATATCCTAAATGTAAACTAAAATTACTTTTTAATTAAATAACTGCGTAGTTCCATGTAATAATTACTTTAGTCAATTTTCTGAAAATTCCAGGTTGATCCTAAGCTTCCAGTAAATCTAATTATAGTAAATTAAATGTGAACAAATTCGACGAACTCTACGATAAAATATCTAGTAGCACGCGTTATTTTTCTCAATTTATTGGAATCGTCCCACGTTCCGTGATTCAGGCTGTCGCAATCAAAGGGTTTCACAGTATCAAGGACAATTATGATTATTTCCGGGACACCTGGGAGCGGGTGTCGTCGCAATTCAAGCGAACAGTCGTCCTTGCAATTTCATTTCTGCCGTCGCAGCGCGTCTCTCGCGGTGACACGAGTCGTATCGCGCCCCGACGACTAATTAGCAGCCGATCGATTTCACGTAATTAAACCCCGGTCGCCGGAGCGCTTCCTCTGAGATCGGAATTCGCGCGTCGTACTTATTATCGCAATTATCGTTGTCAAATAAAACTTGCTGTTCGACACCGATGAGGATCGCACGTCGCATCATGTGGTTCGTTGATGCGTCACAAAAATTATTTATGTAACATACAAAAAA